>OMKL01051654.1:0-26195 GCA_900302295.1 Parasudis fraserbrunneri
TTTTCTATGACTGGTTTAAAAATAACAATTTATGAATATGAACTCATGAGGAGACTTTGTTTTGATTGACAGTCACATTCACACATGGAGGACTGTATGTAATCATTGAAGTGCAGTGTTATACTTTTTAGGTGTTGAGAGTGTATTCAGTTATTTGTATGGAGTGATTCTGTTGTTATACCCCTTGGGCAATTTCTGTTTTGTGACCCCCAAAAGTAGAGATATTGACTGTTACCTGAAATGTAAAACCACCATATCTCATGCTGGTGAAAGTCCTGAGTCTTTCTGTGCACCATAGCTGAAGAGAGATCAAGGGTTAGGAGAAATCAGCTGGACCTTGACTAAATGGTAAAATAAAGACAGAAATCGAACTGTATTCCTCCACGTAGTTTCAACGTGTATGAAGACCAGGTTGAGTTACCAGGACGGCAGACATATATAACTGTCTGCAGGCTGGCATGTGAGACAAGTAGTGAAGTATTTTCCCCCACAACATATTTTATTTCATTAGTGGGCTCTCTTCATTGCTCTGTGCCAGGGGGGCCTCTGTGCAAAAATGCTCTTGAAAAGTAAAAAAGAAAACACCCCTGAAATAGGGCTAACCGGTGCTTTAAATGCCCCTGGAAAAACATTATAATGACAAAATGGATATGTGTAATTATTTTATCATGAAAGTGTCATAATTCTCACATTCTGAGTTTGCCTCTTTTTGAACAAGGATTTAGAAGAAATCCAATTAATCCAGTTCACAATGACAACAAAGCCCCCTATAGAGACAGGGGGCCATGCCAACTTTTTGCACTTTTAGGAATGCACCAAATGTTCTTTCTTCAAAACAGAAAAAAAAACATACTTTCTCAAGCAAACTATGCCCGTGTCACCCTAACATCCCGTAAATCACTTGTTCACACCACTCAAGCATAGCTAGTGCGCATGAAACTAAAACAGAATGTTTTTCTATTTTCTAACCTGACTTCATAGCGTGGAGGAATAACCTACACGACCATTCCCAATCAGATGGAGCTGTAATAGGCTTAACACGCCGTCCTGCAAGTATGGAGGGAGGAAGTCATGCGATGATAATCTGAAGTCTGTATGACAGCAGAGTGTTGGAGGATATGGGCTGCTGTGAGAACATTATGTGTTCACTTTCCAGAGTAGGATTCAGTAGGATTCAAAACCAGATGATGCAAATTAGTTATGTGCACTGACAATGCGCTGTGTGAATTTGTCTTTTCCAGAATGGACACGCGGGGTGAAAAAAAGAACACTTGTGGGACAATTTGTCTGAAATATCTACTTTTTATCTTTAATGTCCTTTTCTGGGTAAGTTCATTTTTTATGCTATTAAGGAGATTGCCCTCCTGAGATATGAGGAATGATGGCAATTGTGACAAAATCACATCGTATAATGTGCCCCTGAACACCAGAGGGGTGTTGTTCCAAAATAATCCATCCAATCTGGGTGTGTGGGTGGGGGACATATGTCAGCAATTATTTTGTAAGAGTAAGTCACATTTTTCAGATGGTGAATGTCTCATTCTGGAATTAAATTTTCAATGTTCTCCTTTGCTCAAGGCATAATTATGATGCTCATGATCATATTGAATACATTATGAAGTACCAACCAGCTGCCAAAATTATAATTCACACAATCCAACTTTATATATCACATATATTGTGGTCCGTATAGACCATGTTTACCATTTAGTGGATGCACAGTATTAAAAACAAAAACAAAAAAACTGTAAAGGACAAAATCCATTATAATGGTTCTGCTGGAGGTAAGGTATTATACAGCGAGAGCTGTGCTTAAGGTATTTTCTGTGCTTATACATTGTATTGTATTTTCTTGACTTTAGTCCTTAGAAGAGGAGATGTGTTGGCCGAAATCTGAGAGAAATGGAAACGTTTTAACAATTATATAACATTATTTATATTCAGATATATAGGAAATAATAATAATAATACAAAAAATAATTTCAATAATCTTTTAACAGCAGAAAAGTGTGTGTTCTTTTCACAACATGCTCATTTGGGAAAAAAAAGAAAAGAAAATCCTTCATTTAATAAGTGTGCTCAGAGGTCTGGAAGTGATACTTGATGTGCATCAGATGGGCCTGATAAAAGACCAACCTGACTGACCTGGCCAAGAGCCTGACCTGGCTCTAGAGCCTGAAACAGGGTATAAGGGCTGTGTAGTGACTAAAATGGTGGTGCTAGGAGCTGCATGGAACTGATGTGTTCTGGTACCTCCCCTTGGTATGGTCATCTGGTTTGAGTTTAGCCGATAACGCCGTGTTTCTCTCTCAGCTGGCAGGTGGGGCCGTGCTGGCGGTGGGAGTGTGGACTATAGTGGAGAAGAGCGAGTACATTAGTCTCCTCAACTCGAGCTACTACTCAGCCTCAGCGTACATCCTGATAGTCGCCGGGGTCGTCGTCGTGGTGACAGGGCTGATTGGATGCTGTGCCACTCTGAAGGAGATGAGGAGTCTTCTGTTAGTGGTGAGAGGTCATCTGCATTCACACGTTCACCTCGCCCTGCCCCATCATAACTTCATAACAGCCTATAGTAAGTTGTCCTGTGGCTGTGTAAAGTTACAAGACCAAAGTAACAGATCATATTAGATTGGCACATAATTTCTGTAATTTCGGCGTAATTAAATACATCGAACAATTTTGAGCATTATACAAGTGGGGTACCCATCTGTTTAGACAAAACCAACCATAAACCCATTTCTCTAGAAGAAAAAAAGAGAAAAGACAACTTTAGTGGTAAGAGCTTGTGTTTATATACACACAACCTTGTTTTGAGTCTGCCAGTGTATTAAAAGTTCAGCCTGGGTGACCTTTTGAATCCGTGTTGATCATACAGCCTGAGCTATATCTTCTAGTGCATCTCATTATGTCAGAAATACATGACTGTGTCAGACAGACATAACAGACAGAGTAATGCAGCGTGTATCTTTAAGAGGTTGCATTTGGAGAGTGCGTCACACCAGAGGAATGAGGGGCATCACAGGCGTGTGCTTTGACTCCGGCATGTGTGTGAGTGAGAGACAGACAGACAGACAGAGAGAATATTGTAGAGGCAGTAGTTTATAGCCATAAGCCCTGTGAATGTTATTTCAGTTTTCATATTCCCCATGAATGTTGTCAGGAATAACATCCCTCTTCGTTGACTCCCTTGTTCGAGTCAGTGTGACTGAAGTCAATTTTCGAATGCTTATTTTGAATGTCATATTTAAGGACATTGATATTCTGAAATACTATAACCAGGAATATTTATATAATATTGAGATTCATGTTTTCATCGTCAGCTCATTCACATATGTTTTTTTTTTTATCTCTCTACCAGTATTTGATCCTGCTGTTATGTATTTTCCTGCTGGAGGTTATTGCTGGAGTGCTGGCCTACATTAAATACCAGGAGGTAAAGTTTTTGGGTGCACATAAATTACAGTTTTGGATGCCAAGAGATAGACAGATAGGTACTTTGTTAATCCTTGGTGAGGAATGTCTGAGTGTTGTCTGCAACACTGTGCTTTTTTTGTAGCACAAATACACAAACGCACCAGCAGCTATAGATCTACAGTATGTAGGCTATGAAGAACAATCAAGACATATGTAGAAACAAAACGACTAAGATACATATTATAGAGCAATGAAAAATGGTTCAAGATTGCTCATTCACTTACTAAATTGACTGATTTACGGATGCTTACAGATTTTCCACTTTATGGAGAACAGAAAACCAGAAAGGAAAGACTCAACCTCCACTAGGTCAGGGGACAGAGAGTGGCAACTTCTGTGCAGATTTATGTGCAGATTATGTTCAAATGACAAACCAAGGCCAAGATGTGCATTGACAGATATTGATCTCATTCCTACCACATACAATCCCATTAAAAAACAAAACAAGAATGCCACCAGAGAACTACCACCTGACCTCTCCATTGTACATCTTTGTTTTGCATCTACTCAAGAGACAGCCCCCCCCCTTTTTTTTTTTATCTCAACCCCACATAATGACTGTACCTTAACCTAATCTTCATTCCTGCATGAATGGTTTGCACCATTCCTTTTTATTGTGATTTTAACCCCCTTCCTGGATTATCTCATTCCAATACCCTCCCTATTTATCTCAGTGGTCAATATACACATATCCTTTCACAAATTTGATTTCAGCTTAAAGTCGTGGGATTGCATGGTAAATGTACAATGCGGTGAATTCCCACATGCATGTTTTTGCATGCTCTTCATTTGTCTGTTTTCCACCCTTTTCACACCTTTCTCTCTTCCCCCTTTTATTGCTCCAGTGTTTTCCTTTCTGCTCTCAGGTAATTCCCTTTCACCTGTCTCCTTCTTTTATCAAAGTGTTTGTCTAACTTACCGTTTAGAATTCGCTATTTTCACTCACGTGGTCCTGGTGTTGTATTCATTAAAATATTCAAAGAATGTTGGTGCCTGACAGGCCATGGAGGTTGAGAAGTGGCATGTCCTGGTATATTCTGAGAGTTATATAGGCACTGACCAGGTGTAGCGAAATGTTGCAAGGAAAGGAAGGGAGAAACTTGACCATGGGTTCTATTTACAATTTTCGTCAAGAAATTATAATTAAAACACACAGTAGTGCAGGTGACCACCAGTCTTCTCCTAAGTGGTCATTCCAAGTCCTGCTCTGGTTTCCCAGTTGGATGAGGAGCTCCAACAGAGCCTGAAGGACACCATGGTGCAGAAGTACCAACAGCCAGGGGAGGATAGCATCACACAGGCTGTGGACAAGCTTCAACAGGAGGTATGGAAACAGGATATTCACAGAGTCGCCACAGTTAGAACAGGATTATCTATTCAACCCTTACTTAAAAGTAGTCAAACTGTTTCAAGAGATTAACTGAAGCCTCCAGGGGAATGACCATGAGCCCATCTTGACGTTTTTTTTGAATAGTTATTGTACTTTGTATGTATTGTTGCATTGCACAACTTTAATAGTTTTAATAGGATTGGAGCAGGCTAAGGGTTACTCTAACCCGACTAAGGCATTCATATGATGTCAGTTAATTTGGAATATTATAAGTAAATGTACCCTATTAGACTGCAAGTAAGCGTTATCAATGTTGCACTCAGAATGTATCATTCATAACTGAATATCTGTCTTATCTGTTCTTCCCTCGGTGTTGCCAAATGTTTCTCAGTTTAAGTGTTGTGGCAGTAACAGCTCCTTAGACTGGTCAGACAATGTGTGGATCCAGTCAGAAGAGAATGAGAGGCTGGTTCCTGATAGCTGCTGCAAAACTCCCAGTGACCTCTGTGGCCGTAGGGACCATCCCTCCAATATCTACAAGATAGAGGTAGCCTACTCAACAAAGGAAGGAGTGAATCACAGTGTATATTTGACTATATAAGAGTACAGTCGACTAACACCAGCTCAGTGTGTGTTTGTGTCCAAAGTTTCAAATGTACCCTTACAGTCAAATATGCACAGATTTGTGTGGAGAAAGCATGCTGTCCAGTTGGCTTGAGTATCTTTGGACTGCAACAATGCATCAGTTTCTTCTCCTGTCATTGTGTTTGCAGGGTGGTTGCATTATGAAGCTAGAGGACTACATCCTCAGTCAGTTGCATATCCTTGGTGCAGTGGGTATTGGGATTGCTTTTCTCCAGGTAAAGACCTGCCTGTATAAACCATCAAATGAAATAAGTGTTTGAAACATGATGAACTTCAAAATACCAGCAGTCTCTTCTATGTGCAGTGATTGGATTGAGTGCAGTGTGGCATTACCATATTTCTAATGTCTCTCTTTCAGCTTGTGGGGATGATGTTTACTTGCTGCCTTTATCGAAATTTGGAAGATGAGCCTTACTGAGTTTGGAGCTTCTTCACAAATTGAAATGCATTATCTCCAAATGTTTGATCATTTCGCTATCCCTGACATGCACATTTCTAGAACGGACATTTGTGAAGTGATCATTTTAAAGACACAGCGACAAGTTTGAATCCAAGTTTATGCAGCCATGCTGCTGGACAGCACTGTTTTGTTCTGTATGATATTCCATTGCATGCCTTCTTTGTTTTGTTTTTTCTCCTTTTATTGCACATCTAATGCTGTCTTCAAGATGATGTTTAGATAACATTGTAGACTGTTGCCAAATTATCTCTTTTAACAACCAGGGTGAATTAATATTTGCTTATGTTTTGTTTTAATTCAAGAGTATACATTTTCAACAATTGTTTTGAATTGTAGGCCTATCGTAGTTACATTTATAAGATTATCATATTTTTAAGTTGTTTTTTTCCTAATTTCATATATACATTTTTGGAAATATATTTAATGCCAAATAAAAAACAACACAGCAATTCCCTTGTAATTTATATTATTTACGATGACTTCCATCGAACTGTTATTTTGAAAAACTTCAGCGGATGTTGTTGTCAGTTGACAGTACTTCCTCTTCAATTTCTTTGATACATTCTACTTGGAAAAATCTTTGATTTCAACCAACAAACGACATCAATATTTTACTTGAAAGTAACGGAGATTTACATGAAATGTCTGCGAAACCGACTTGCTTGATAGTGGCGAGTGCTGCTCCACAAGGTATGTTAATCACTTTCTGCAGCAGTCACACGATTATGTTAGTGTAAATTACCAAAAAATGTAAACCTGTCATAAACTGACTTTATCAGTATTCCATCACCGGTCTTTGCGCCAGACGACCCAGCTGTGTTTTAAAGGAAACAGCAACACTGTCATCGCATAACGTTAGCCCAGTTTGGTTCCACACACAACCTTAGACCCATCTATATATTTAACATGTTTGAAGAGATCAGGAAAAGTCCTTCCTGTAGTTAGTCAGCTCTAGTTCATAGCTACATTATTTAGCTCACTTAATCGTGTATTTTGTATCAAAGGGGTGTCAGCGAGGTCATTCCATCAAGCCTTCAGTCTTTGCAGTTCAGTGTTCAACCTGCAGACAGCGACGCCAGGGGTGAGCCTCTCTTTTTCTCCGTCCCTCACCCATGTTAAAATGTTAACAAAATTCCTGTCACAGAAACACATTTTAAAGTTATTCTTTAACATTCGCATTGCAGGGGAAGTCCATTGACTTTGTTGGGGTTGATGAGAGCACTGCCAGATGGGTGCAAGACTTCAGTGTGAAACCTTATGCAACACCGGCCAAACTTGAATCTATTGATGGTGAGAACCCCCTGAAATGTCACCTGGTTTCACACCCATCTAGCTAGAATGTGTTTTGCAGCCGTTTTGTGAGGATTCAACTCAAGCTCAAGTCCATGTCGTGATGATCCGTTTCAGGTGCTAGGTACCAAGCACTACTCATACCAGACTGCCCCGGGGCATTGAATGACCTGGCACACAGTGGCTCTCTGCACCGCATCCTCACACACTTCACCTCTCAGCAAAGTGAGTCTCTGGATCTGGAATGCACTCAGTAATATTGAACCAGTAATATGAAATATTCACCCAATCCATCTCTGTGATGACATGAGGCCGTTTGTAGGAAGCAACGTGTTCATGTCTCTGGTGCAGATATCTCAGTCAGTCCATGATGCAAGCTGTCTGTCTCTGTGCCCAGAGCCGGTCTGTGCCGTGGGACAAGGAGTATCAGCTTTATGCTGCGCCACTGAGGGACAGAGGTGGATCTTCAGTGGCTACAGTTTAACAGGGGTTAGTGTCCAGTTTAAGTAGTCTATGTGTGTCAATGCACTATTACCTAGTCTTTGGTGTATTGTAGCATCGTAACAAATACTTCCCATGCTCTGTCACAGCCATCAGTGTTTGAGTTGGTGCGGAGCCCTGACTTTGCCAACCTGCCCTTGATAGTGGAGGACTTTGTGAAAGACAGTGGTGGATCATACACAGGTGAGCTGGCTTAGGTTTGAAAAGTGGAACTCTGATACTAAGGACTGCATAAAAGTCGACATGTTAATACCTCCTTAAGGAAAACAACGATCTTTTGACATTTGCTCTTTTGTTTTTCAGCGAGCCAAGAGGATGCCATGCATGTAGTCATAGACAGACACTTAGTAACTGGTCAGAACATTCAATCAACGTCAGTTGCTGTAAATAATCTAATTTTGCTCTGTAATGGCAAGTAAAACTACTATACACCAAGTTTACAGCCCCCCCCCCACACACACACACTTCTAGTGAAGAAAACATTGATCTGTATGTTCATTTGGGGCAACTATTAGGAAGGACCTTGTAAATACAAATTTGTTAATTGTCAGTCATAATTACAGATCTGATAAAAAGTTATTTAATGCGCTCATTCGTGTAAGTTTTGATCGAAAAACTTGGGATGTCAGAATCCGACACAATCTGAGGGTCCTCAACCAGAGACAGAAAACGGAGGCTCAAAGACATCCATCCCGACTCGAGAGGAAATGAGTGCAAGATGAACCCTCAAAGCAGGCCAAACTCAAAAAAAAAAAGAGCAGAGCAGTCGATGGGCAGCTGTGAGCATCCTGACAGGATTCCACAGATCCCAGTTCATTAATAGGGACCAATAAGGAGGTTACAGAGGTGATGAATTATAAGGCATGTGGACCAAAATGCACATTTGTCATTTAAACCATTTTTACAACTCTTTGTCTTGATCATGCAGGTATTATTATTACGTAAAAGAGAAATGTGTGACACTTGTCCCATTGTATATGTACCTGTTAGGTTTGTTAATATCTTCACAATGATGTGAATGATGTGTCTTGAGCCTTGTCAATGAAAAAGAATAAAACAATACTTCAAAAGGATCTCTGGTTTGTTGCCAGTGTCTCTCCCAAAGCAATGAATCCGTTTAATTCGTGTTGACGATATTTACTCATGTTTTCCGTGACCCTCTGAAAAGCCCCTGGCCAGCAGACGCACAGGTTGAATATTAACTACCCCTGTCAGAGGTTGGTTCCAGAGTTCAGCTGAGTCATTTGAAAAAGAAAACCAAAAACCAGCATAAAGCCACAGACATTTTGGCATGCCACATTCGGATTTTATAGTTTGGGTGAATAGACCATTGGAAATCCCATTGCTGGTGTTGGAAGGGTCCACAGTGGCCATTAACTGGTCCTGTTGTCGCTCATAGAAGATCATAGAAATAATCCAGTCCTTGTCCTAATTCCCACATGGAAATTCCTGTGCCCAGTTCTGTAGCTAAAGAGAGCCGTAGGTGGATCGACTGGAAAGGAATTGGAAAAAGCTTAATCTCACTGAAACAGACATTTTACCTTAACATTTTGGTGGTGTCAAAGTTAAAAAAAAATAAAAATAAAAAAGGCAAGGTAAAAAAGTCTTATAAGTCTATACATATGAACAGTTTATAGTATTTTAAGTTAAGGCTAGATGAACCTTTTCCAATTAGTATAACAACTCATAAAAAAAAAAGTTTGATGATAAATAACAACTACTCTAATAATATGTATTTGCATTATTATTATTATTCAGCATGGTACTGTGTGTTCACCAACAAAGCTAAATCAAAACATGAGAGCTTTACCTTCAGTGTTGGGTAGTACACTACATGCTTGATGCCATTATTCCTAAAATGTAAGAGACACAACAAATATAATGAATTGATGTTAACTGATATTTTAAGGTTGTCTGTTATAGTAAAAAGAATTATGCAGTCACTACCTCCTGTAACTGAAGTAATGCTCCCCTGCATATTCATCCCAAAGAAGTTTTGGCCTCAGCTCCCGCAAAATCTCAACGTATCTGCAGAGGATATGAGGGGCAATGGGTGAAATGTGAAACCTTAATGGTATACAGTAGGGGTGTAACGATACACACATTTTAAGATTCGATACGAATTTCCGATGTTGAGGTCACGATTCGATATTCAGTTCTTTATGAGTCAAAGAGACTAATCTTTTAAGGCTATTTCACTTGATTCATGAGGGTTTTAGACTTCAAATATTCATCATTTCACAAGAGAAAAGCATCTATACCAAAGATTATAAACATAATGTATATGTATATCTTATCCTGACCCCCCCAAAATAATCTTAGTACCACTAGGAAAATGAGAGACCTAGGGAAGAGAATGAGAGAATGAGTTTTGACGATACAGTTTGAAATGTGAATACACTGTATTGAACATACATTTTTTTTTTCTCCTGTGAATTTTCGAGTCTGTATCGAGATCATTACACTCCTTGTATGCAGTAGTTATGGCCTAGTGTTTTATCACAATAATCATACCTGCCCCCCAGGATTGGTTCTGCTCCTTGACTCGAGAAGTCTAGACCATACAGGTTGAGTCCAAGCAGGATTTTGTGTCTCCACTGGGTGTCTGGTGATAGCTGGAGCACACAGTCCCTCATCCATGGCAGAGGGGAACTGGGGCCTGGTCTACTGAAAAGACAGAAACATCCCTGCTGAAGCTGTGCTATTCCTACTACTTTGTACGCCCCCCCAAAAAAACTCTGACTTTAGTCTTAATGACCACTTAAGTCAGGTATGCCAAAAGACGTGCCATTTCAACCAGTGTCTGTTTGGGTCTCACCTTCCAGAGTTGGAGTAGTCATATGTCATGAAGCTGAATCCATCCACCGCTGGAGCCAGCTGTTCAAACTCCTCCCTTCCAAACATACCTGGCTGGCCGGAACTGATCATAATGGAAGGACAAAAAAAAAATAATAATAATAAAGTAAAAAGAATTCAGCGTTACAGTCCGTTCATTAGTGGCATTTTATTAGTTAAAAATAAAAATTTCACTCACCTTGTCACAGCAGGTGGAATGACGAGCACACAGTCTAGTTTCTTGGCCTTCAAGGTCTCACATATGTGTTTTACCAGGTGGACAAGCTCCCTGCATGGAAAGGAGCTCATCAGTGATTTACCAGCACACACTTTGTGGGCTCTCTCTCTCTCACACACACACACAAACACATACACATACATCCTTCACTTCTTACCCAATTCTCTCTATCATCCCACTTGTCCCATTCCTATCTCTCTACATCATTATCCCATATCTCTAACACATATTATTCATACAATCTGTACATCAATGTTCCACTTATTTTCATGTGCTGTCCTGTATAAATACTTTGTTACCTCACCATTCTACAGAGATCCAGTGTAGGGCAGTCATTGCTATATTCTGAATGTCTCCTTGTTGCAACATGATTCTTTCATTAAATTCTACCCTCAATCAAAGACTGTCGTCTGCCTCCGCAAATAATCCGTTTAGATTATTCCTTATCAATCAGTGTTGGGATATTTGCATTGTACATTTGATACCGCCAGAGGAAACACTGTAGCAAAAAAAAAAATTGACAGAATTTCCCTACGGGATAATAAAGTATTTCAATACATTTTGTTTTATAACTCACTTCCTTTTGTTTCCTCCTAGTTGGCTCCACAACTCCAATGTAAAGCCATCAAAGCCTTCTGTCTGCAAGGCCAAAGCTGAATTAGATATAAACACATTGTAGCTTAGGAATATAAGTTATACAGTAGCTGTGTCTGCCATCTCATGTTGTCTCTGCAATTAATTACCTTTGCAACATCCACCAGCTCACTTCCTAGCTCTTCAATTTCATCCTCGCTATCTAGCACACTCATGTAGTCCTGATAAGACCATCCATCGAATAACAGTCGCGGCACTAAGAGAAAATGAGATGGAATGCTTGAGTGCTTGACTTAGAATGATTAACAATACAGGGTCAGGCTTATCATAAATTACTGACACTGAGCCAAATTAGTGGTGTCAAGTGGATTTGTGAGCACTGGCGATAAAGATATCTACTCACCCATCCTAATTTTTCTGTTAGACTTCCGCAGAGCTTTGACCCAGCCTGCAAAGAGAGGCAGAAGTGCCTCACAGATTAATTTACCTGGCAGAATGTGTTCTCTTAAAGAGGAATCATTTCAATAATTAATCAACATATTATCCCTGTGCCCCAGGACATGTCAGTCAGTATGTGAACATGCATCATCCCAAAGCTAGAAATCAGAAAGAACCCTCCAATTTGTGATGTCAGATTTATAACCTGGGACTGCTCCATCAACAATAAATGGGGCACTTTATGGGCCTATTAAATGTTTGTATGAGGTCTTGCACCCAAATAAGGTTTAAATTCTGGTTCGGTTCCGTTAGAAATACTAGAATATACAACTAACCTGGGTATAAGAACCAAACAAAACATTTTATGGCTCTCTGTTTGTTTTCTAGCTTTAGAAGAGAGTGGTGCATGTTCACAAATACTCACTGAACAGTCCTGGGACACAGGAATAACATGATTATTATTTTTAAGTGGGTGACATTCCTTTTCAGAGAACATTTCACATTCCACTAAGTGATGGGATATTTTTTTTACCTGGGTCATGGTCATGGAGGCCAGTGACATCAAAGCTCTCCACTCCCCGTCGGCGAAGCTGGAGCCACACTGGAGACACTGAAGTTAGCTTGCTCCCAAATATCTTGGCTATGTCATAGCCATGGGAGTTCCACTGCAGGACGGGAAAAAAATAAGACATGTGGATAAGATATCGTGTCATCACCAGCCAACATATCAATGTATAACATGACACACTGACATGTTGGACAGCAAAAATACAATATGTAGTTGATAATGGCTTGATTTCATACTCACTGGTGTTATATATCCAAGCACCTGTCCTTGAAATGTTTGTTTCACATGAGTGCAGTATCTCTTTTCCTCCTTCAATATGTCTCTCCACTGTGGATCTGACACAACTAGGCCTCTCTCCAAG
Source organism: Parasudis fraserbrunneri (assembly GCA_900302295.1). Lineage (NCBI taxonomy): Eukaryota > Metazoa > Chordata > Actinopteri > Aulopiformes > Chlorophthalmidae > Parasudis > Parasudis fraserbrunneri. Next base: position 12,735 of record OMKL01051654.1, read on the forward strand.
ACAGGCAGCTCTGCAAGAGATGTCTAACAGTACAAGAAACATTATGTTTGAGACAGATTAGTCCTCTCCATTGACAAATGTATATGCCTGTTGTGGTAACGTTATATCCACATACAAATACTGTATCAGTGGCTGGCAATAACGTTGTGGCAAAAGTGATATTTGCTCTCATGGATAGAAGCTGACATTGAAAAGACATTGTGTAAACCAGGACTGCGTGGCTAGGGCAGACCCACCTTTGTTAGAGACACTGGGACTCACCTCAGGCTCTGGAGTTTTGTGCGACTTCTTTGCGTCCGTTTTCGACAGTGTGGCAGTGACCATCAAACAGGACGAGATGGTGTGCAGCAAGATTAACGTGGTTTTCATTTCCATTCAGTCAAACAGTGGAACCGTGAAGCGACAAATAAAACTGGCTTATTCAGTTCGATGTAAGCAAGTTCTTCCTGATTGAGAATGAGGCAGAAGAATAAGCAGCGCACATCGAGTCACAGTATAAACTTACCAGGATGGGTGCGTTTAATAGCCCATTGAAAATAGTAAAGTCAACCTAGCTTTCCAGCCAACTGGTCCCGGAGTATAGCATGTTAATACATTCTATCTACATTACGCTGGAACAGTAGAGCCTGCACGTTCATTTGTTTGACAGCACTGTTCAACTGGTTTAAGCACCAACGAAGAGGGGCTAGTTCCTCTTTGCTATTTCCTAGTTCTGTGTCTTTCAAAATAAAAGTTCTGTAGCTAGCTTTTTATATAGTTCTATGATCAAGCTTCAGAGGATCCCTCTCAGTAACGTTAGATAGATGGCAGTGTGGTTTATTTTTCCTTAATTCACGCCGTAGCATTGCCAATCGAAGAAGAGAAGCTCAGCCAGCCTAGGTAATGTTAGCAAGCTAGCTAGCACTATTAGCTAAACTAATCACCAAACACTCACCGTTCTAAATGTAGCTAACTAATGTTGTCACACCTCTAACGTTTGCTAACGTGTCATTACTCCTTTGATCTCCCTCTTAGGTAAGTTAATGTAATGTGCAGGTGTTTCATTTTATATGTGCTGACGTTAGCTAGCTAGTTGACATCAGCTAATGTTGAACTAATAGCTGTCTGACATCAGAGTCTGTCGTGTTAGCTACTGCACGCAGTTAGCCAAATGTCAAATTAGCTTGCCATACCACCACCAGGCTGTTGAGATAACACAGCCATCTACCTAAATGGACCTGTGTCCATGTACTAATCTTAAACTGAGACTGTCGAGGTTTTTCGCTGGACTGTATTGACTGTTGTTATTGTTTTTAGTGAGCGATGGAAGTTGAACGATTTGTGTCCAAGACCCTTGAGCTTCTACAGGAGGAGAGAGAGGCTGAGATAGAGGAGGTCAGGTATGTGTGCCCACCACACACGTAACCTATGGGTCAATGATTCTGCTATGTATGATTTTGCTATGTATGTATGCTAATGCTTTTCGATTTTAATTCTAAAGAAGCCCAATTCATTATACCAAGTAAGTTACATACATGGAATAAGCATCCTCTAGATATCACCCAGAGCACAAACTCATTAGGCTACTTATCAAACCAAATGACTGTGCAGGAGGTTTATTTTCTTCTCTCTTTTATAGTTGTAAGATATTTGAGAGTTTTTGGATATAATAAATCAGCTTTAGTTTTGAGAGGGATGTCCCTTTTTACTTTTGACATTTTACCAAAGAGAGGTTATGTTTGTGATTAAATAAATACACTTGACCTTTCCCTATAATATAGTAAATTCTTCCTTTTCACCAGTATTCTTGTGTTTGATATCTGTCATTTCAAAGTGACCTGTGTTTTATGTCTCCAGGGCATGGCAGGAGAACGTCTCTCTGAAGGATCTCCAGAGCAAAGGAGTATGTCTGCTGAAACTTCAGATAGGAAGTCAGTCCACAGGAATGTATGGACGGACACTAGTCATTCTAGAGCCAAGAAAACATCTAGGTTTTTCAGTTCTTCCAAGCAACAGTTTTGGACCTGGTAAGCAAGTTGAATATACTACATCTCTCATTAAACCAGACCTCAATGGTCACATTCAGCCACATACAAAAAGGGTAACACTTTATACAGCAATAATGGATTATGATGTGTTGTAAGATTGCTTGAGATATTAGAGGCTGTTCATAACTGGCTAATAACTTGAAAACATAAACACTGCCCAATCATGGCTGTAATTAAGTCTAGTTATTGATGTGGGGAATCATAAGCCATTGTGTGTGTTCATAATAACTACACATATAATGCATTTTAAGCAGTTATGAATGTACTTATATTACTTTGTAGATATTTGTGTTAAGTAGTGTAACCTAAATTCCTGCCTTTTCTGTACAGGGGACATAGCGGGTTTGTATGATGCAGGTGGATGCAGTGGAGCCTCCCTGCTTGGCACAGGAATTGTGACAAGGGTCAGCCAGGCATCTATTACTGTGGCATTTGAGGACACTCAGGATGGTCTCAGTATTGACTCTGATTCCCTCTACAACCTCATGAAGTTGGCTAACGACGTCACCTACAAACGAATGAAACGGTGAGTAAAAATGTAGAATGTAGCACGCCACTCTGCATGTTCTGCTGTATATAGGTCAAAGTTGAACAACACGACTACCCTGTGTGAGCATAGACCAAAACCATAGCATGAATAAAGTGGAAAGTATATACTTCATTAGATCTTCATGACCATTTTTTAATTGTGATGTCTTTTGTTTGCAGTGCCTTGAATGATTTGAATGGATATAGCAATGGACCAGCCTCCAGTTTGATAAGTGTTCTCTTTGGATACTCAGAACCTGCCTCTCAGTCACAGCCAAGTAAGTTGGCTGTGATTCTACAAATCTCTCATCCTTTTGGAAACCAGACCTCTGGTTTTCCATTTCAAATTCCAGTAGGTGGCAATTAATAAACAGACTAGAATATGGCATACTTTACATTACTGACTCAGATAGACCACCGCACACCCAGAGGAAGCTTAAATAAGGTGCTTAAGAGCACCGTCAATACAAAAGAGAACTCCCACACACTTACTCCACTGCAGACTTCACTTTATTACATAGGTTTATCAGGCTGCTGTGCGTTTGGAAAGATTGTCACCATCCTTTACATGATGTCAGAACCTTACAAATGGTATGTCGGCATGGGAGGGATTATCAACATTTCAACTGTCCAGACAAATATTGAATGTATATACATGTCTCTGTCATGTTCTTCAGATGAGGTCGCTTTCTTTAACGCGGGCCTAGATGAGTCTCAGAGAGAAGCCGTGTCCTTTGCTCTGTCTCAGAGGGAGGTGGCTGTGGTCCACGGGCCACCTGGTACAGGGAAAACTACCACGGTAGTCGAGGTCATCCTGCAAGCAGTCCAACAAGGTCAAAAGGTACATTACTAGTCTAAAGCAAAGCCCTGATGACGAGCGCACCGCTAGGTTTTAATGGGCCTGGGTCTCAGGATAAATCTTAATTACTCAATGTAGGTCACAGGCTGATTAAGTGTAAGAACTCATGGTCTAAGGTTAGTATATGTGGATATTGTTGGTATATATGCATGTGTTGACAAGACATTTTAAAACTAAAGACATGCTGTGTGGCGTATATCATAAAATCATTTCACTGAATACTCCTTTTATCCTGTTAAGTGTCACTGGATGTTGTATCTGTCATCAGAACATCTCAATCCAATCGCAGTGTTTTCAGTGATCGTTTTCCGTGTTTGCGTAGATCTTGTGCTGTGCGCCCTCCAACGTAGCAGTGGATAACCTGGTGGAGCGCCTCGCCAGGTGTAAGGCCAAGGTGCTGAGACTCGGTCATCCCGCCAGGCTACTGGAGTCCATACAGAAACATTCGCTGGACGCTGTCCTCGCCCGCAGCGACAACACCAACATCATCACAGACATCCGCAAAGACATCGATAGCGCTTTTGTAAGTACGTCGACGGAATGTATTCTGTGTTCACGGTCGCACGGAAAACCGCACGCCCGGGTTAAGAGGGTGCTTGCCACAGATGACATAGCAAAACATAAATATGGTAGCTGCACGCTCAAACGCTGATTCAAAGGATTTTATACATCAGCGTTTCGACAGGCCATCTTCTGCATGAATGCGAGTTGCCGTTAGCGTGTGCACCAGCTTGCGTGGTTTGTGATGTTTTCTCAAATGTTTCGTAAAAGATAAAGATGAAGAAGACACGCGACAAAGGGGATCGGTTCAACTTCAAACGGGAAATAGGGGAGCTACGAAAAGAGCTGAGAACCAGGGAAGCCACGGCCATCGCTCAGATCCTGAAAAGTGCTGATGTTGTCTTATCAACCAACACAGGTCAGTGATGGGTCCTCTGGTCTTACTAATGCTGTTTATAGCGGTGGTGACTTCAGTCCCTCACAGCCAGGCCGTTTGGCTGTGTGTCCCCAGGTGCTTGTAATGACGGCCCTCTGAAGTTCCTGCCAGCAGACCATTTTGACTGCGTGGTGATAGATGAGTGTGCCCAGGCCCTGGAAAGCAGCTGCTGGATTGCCCTGCTCAAAGCACGCAAGTGCATCCTGGCTGGAGATTACAAGCAGTTACCGCCTACAATCAAATCACAAACGTAAACAGTTTTTTTTAACCCCCTCCCCCTCTTTTTCTCATTTGAATAGATCAGAAAAATGTACTGTCGGGCCATGTTTGTGTTATTAATGAGATTATTTTCATGAAATTATTTTTTGTGTTTAAGTGAGTGAACATTTTTTTTAACTTTCTTGCTTGTTTTACGTGCTTATTATAGTTAGTTAGCTAGTTCTGTTTTGATGGCTTATGTTCTGTCTCGTATAGGGCTGCATCAAAAGGCTTGTCTGTGAGTCTAATGGAGAGGCTCATTCAGAAGTACGGGGACTCTGTGGTCCGGATGCTAACAGTACAGTACCGCATGAACAGTGCCATTATGGAATGGGCCTCCAAAGAGATGTACCAGGGGAGACTGACTGCACATAGCTCTGTGGAGAAGCACTTACTAAAGTGAGAACTAGTTATTATTAGTTATGAAAATGTCTCACTGAAGATATATGTTCAATAAACGTAAGGTTTTAAATAACATAATGTTTCCTCTGAGCAGAGATCTCCCGGGACTAGCCTGTGTTGACGAGACCAACACCCCCCTACTTCTCATCGACACTGCAGGCTGTGGGCTGAGTGAGATGGAGGTCACTGATGAGCAGTCCAAAGGCAATCAAGGTTAGCTGTAGTGTAGTTGTGTAATGATTTAACGATGTAATGATTTAACATTGATTCATTTCGATTCTGATTGTTAAGGGAAAGATTCGAAGCAACGTAACATTTAGATATTCTTTAAAAGTATAATAGACAAGTGTGATGAGACTGATTCAGTCTGCAAAAGGCAAACTGAATATGCAAATACGTTAATACTGCTCATCGAGTCACAGCATTATGTCCATTAAGTTATTAAACACACATTCATTTTGATGATCAACTGTACAAATCAATTTCATTGGACCCTCCACATTCATAGTGATGCATCATGATGCCTTGATGATTATTTGCACACCGTACTATAAATGCGAAGCATTCTTGTAGAGATTGAACTGGTCTTACACAAAGTGCCGTGCCTGTGAGTCACCACTAGGGGCAGAGTGGCAAAGTGTGAGTGAATGACAGAATGAAGAAGTGGGTGAGATAGTGTTGCCAGTTATAGAGGTGCTTTGCATTTAAAAAATCAACTCGATTTAAAATAACATGTCTGTAGATTTGAAGAACTCGAGTAACTGTTGTATTGTATTCCCCCAGGTGAAGTAGACATTGTTGAACTACACGTAAAGGCGTTGACTGAAGCTGGACTAAGAGCTAAAGACATAGCTGTTATTGCCCCCTACAATTTACAGGTAAGCCATTCATTTGAAGAACTTCATCATATCAATTTCAGCTACACAGTAGGAAGTAATACCATGAGAGAACTTTATTATCCCCGGGCAGGAATCACGGAAATTTAAAAGAATTGCAAAGTTAAATAAGAACATATACAATAAAAGAAAAAAATAGATAACACAATACTATGAGATAATAAAGTGAAGAGTTAAAAAAGATAGAAACACCAGTTTAAACACAGATTCCTGTTTACATACCGAAATACAGTATCTACAGGAGTCAACCGATATCTACATATATTTGTAGTTATGTACACAATGAGTGGACGTGAATCATATTTAAATTTGCAATGGTGCAGTTGAACAGAGATATACATGTGTACAGAAAAGAGTATACAGGAATATATGCTATGACTAATCTAGTGTACAAGTTTACAGATGGCTACAGAAATAATGTGATAAAGAGCATGTTGCAGATGTATACTAAATCTGAACAGGTGTGCAAGTATACATTATGCAAAATGATATGTATGGCTGCTAATAATTGCAGGCAATTAAAATTCTTATTTAAATAAATAGAAAGTACAGGCTAATATACATTTGTATGAATTTTTCAAAATCAAAGTTGCAAAGTGTTTCATATTTTTACAAAAGTGAAATCATGAAAACATAATTTAAAAGAAGGAGGATTAAAAGAGCAAAAAACATGTAAAACAATAATTGTGAAACATATCAACACATTAAGACAGCTTTAGCTAACTATCTTCTCAAGCAGATTTTTCCAAAACCAAGGGTCCTTGATTGTCCTTGACTGTTTGTTTTTATCTCTATAAAGGTTGATCTTCTGCGTGAGAGGCTTTCTGCGAGGCATCCAGAACTAGAGATTAAATCTGTGGACGGCTTTCAGGGCAGAGAGAAAGAAGCTGTGGTGTTGACATTAGTTCGATCTAACAGAAAAGGTAAAAAGGAAGCCCTACCTCTTTCTGTAGCACCATAAACTGCATTGACCATTTTTAACTTTTGTTTTATTTTATTTATTGAACAGATTCTTATTTTGAGCTGCTACATATATGTTGGATATCATATTATCCTGGGAGCTGCCCAGTAGAACCACTGTCTTGTACTGTTGGCCACTGAGCAGCTCCACTAGAGCAGTTCCCCCAACTGCTAAATGTCTTGATCAAGGGCACCTCTGTGGCAGCTGCTGAGGGAGAGGAGAATAACTCATTCGCTTCCTACACCCACACGTTGACACTTGTTTTGACTTTTTTTTTAAGGTGAAGTTGGATTCCTCGCCGAGGACAGGAGGATTAACGTGGCGGTCACCCGTGCGAGACGCCACCTCGCTGTGGTGTGCGACACACAGACGGTCCAGACCCATGCTTTCCTGAAGTCCCTCATCAACCACATGAGTGAGCACGGAGAGGTGCGCACGGCCTTCGAGTACCTCCGTGACATCGTGCCACAGAACTACACCCGAGACCATAGAGACACCAAGGCTAATGCCGCCGCTAACAGCTGCTCATCTAGCAAACATAAGGTCAAAGGTCAACCTGCAGACAAGGCAGAACCAGGACAGAGGAAACCCACAGGGAGCAAGAGTAAGGAAGATAATGGACGCTTGGACAAGCCTTCAGCGACGTCGGCGCTCACAGAAGAGGAGCAGACGAAGAACAAATCCACTGAGATCCGGCAGAGGGTGGAGAGCTTTCTGAAAGACCGGAACCAGACTGAACTACAGTTCCCATCATACTTCAACTCCCACGACCGCTTGCTGGTCCACCAGATATCTGAGGAACTGGGACTCGGGCATGAGAGCCGAGGAGAGGGTAAAGATAGGTGTATCTATGTATCCAGACCACTCCAGTCAGGACAGACTGAGGAGGCGACAGCCGAGAAGCCCACAGAACCAGCAGAGGAAAGGGTCCTAGAGCCTCAAGAAAAGCCTTCATGTCAACCTACAACAGACTTGAAAAGTTTACATTTGGAGCGAATGAAGAGGGAGCAACAAAAAAGGGAAGAAAATGCCCAGCTGAAAAAGCAACAAGATAGCATTCGCCTAGGGCAGGCCCAGTCTTCTAAGAAGACCAAAGCTGCTAAAGGTTAGCATTAACACTACAAAGTTTTTAGTCAAATTGTGTTCCTTTATAGTTTATACAATGAATTTACAAAAGAACAACTGTTCTTTCCATTAGATATATGGCAGACAAGGCAAAAGCTCACCTATACAAAAGATACTGCTTATACCTACTTTGGCACAGTCCATGTCTCAGTTGTCTTAAAGTTACACTCAGCTGATTTGGACAAATCAAATCAACAAAAGTTGTTTTGCAGAGCTTAACTTAGTTACTTAGTAGATCATGAGAGATGTGGGATCTCTGCATCACTGGAAAATGGTTTTGCACTCCTCAGCTCTCTCCATTTTGTAAAAGCAGGTCTGATGGTTATCCTGTGTCTGGATCTATCATGCATTTGTTGCTTCTCTGTACTTTGGCTTTTACTCTGTTCAAGCCATTGTTGTTCTTTTGTCAAGACATTGTAAACTCTGGGGTGATGTTGTCACTCACGTAGCGCTGTTTCCAAATCAGCTGAGTGCATCTTTAAGGCTTCAAGGCCTCAAGGCCTTTCCAGGCCTTACTTTCTGACAGGGAAAATTCTGTATGCTCTCTCTGCTCTCTCTCTCTCTCTCCCTCTGCCGTACTTTCTTTGTACACAACCTTCATCTCTCCCTTACCAATCTCTACCTGTCTTTGTGACTCACCCCCTATATCTGTACACTCATCAATTCCTATTTATCTACATCACTTACTCTGTGTCCCATACCTCTCTGTACGTTCTCATCTCACTTCTCCCTACGGTGATAAACCCATATCTACACTCACCAATTCCTATCTATCTACGTCAGTGCTCCACTCAGTTTATCTACTTCCCTGTAGAAATACTTTGTAAGCTCGTCATTCTAGAGAGATCCGGTGTAGGGCAGTCGTTGCTGTATACTGAATCTCTCCATGTTGCAACAGGATGCTTTCATTAAATTCCACACTCAATCAAAGACTCCGCTGTCCGCCTCCGTAAATAATCTGTTTCGAATATTCCCTATCATTTTCTATCTACATCTTCCCTTTATGACTCAAGTAGATTTTCTAGGTGAAATCAAAAGGGATCATAACTTTCTCCTGGATTCACCTGGGGTTTTTTTTCTTCATGGAAATAACATTTTGCAAACTTTGTGTGTATGTCTGATGAAACTTGGTCCTGACCATCTGTAACAACCACGTGTCTTTATCATTTCTCTCTCAGGAAAGAATCGTACCAAAGCAGGTGCCTGTGACATCGCTGCTGCTGCAACTTCGGAGGTCGACTTTGACACACTCGTAAATGCTGTGGTGAAAGCGGAAAGCGTGTGCAGTTTTGTCAAGTGTAAAGCATCTGTTCTAACCCTGGGCCAACTTTGCCTTTTTTGCAACAGGCAGTATTGTCTCAGTCACCACATACCTGAGGTAAGAGCTATACTGTTGTGCAAGGAAAGGAGCTTCATTCCAACACCTTTCATAATAGCAAAAGCTTGTGCTTGTCTTTCGAAAAAATCTCATGTTTTTGCTGCTTTTAGGTTCACGGCTGTGGGGACAAAGCCAAGTCCCATGCACGGATGAGGATCAGCAAAGAGGGTGTTCTCTACGCTGGCAGTGGGAAGAAGGACAAGTCCATGGACCCAAACAAAAAGGCCTACCTGCAAAGAAAGCTGGACTCCAAACTCAAAGACATGGCTTCTCAGAGGAAAACAAAAAGCAAGGAGAATGATAATTAAATGTTTCTATTATATTTTGAAATGAATAAGAAATTAGGAATGTTGTGACATTTAATAACTTATTGATCAATGGCGGCATTTTTAAGCCTTGTGCAATAAAGTAGAAGGCTCATTAATACTCTGTATTTGTGTTGGATATCATATTATGCTGTAGGTTGCTACTGAATTCTGCACATGCAACATGGAACAATTATGATACAACTTAAAAACCTGCACTCAGTATTTTCCTATCATATATCTCTGTAAGTTTGAGGACTATTAAGTTAACACACAGATGAAACAATAACCCCACCCAACTATCAGGCTATTTGTCCATTTAACTCTATTGGACATCTATAGATATTGACAATGGACAAATGGTCAGTGGGCATGAGCTTTTCCCCTCGTCGTACATACCAGGAGCAAAGTAGGGGAATATCCTCTCTGTGAACCTGTCTTTGAATGTATACATTGGCGTTAAGTCAACAGTGTTGATGAACACCACCTTTCCCTTGTCGTAGTCCAGTTCCACTGTAATCCTCTGGGGTTTCCCCTTCACCGCTAGCTTGGTGCGAGGGGAGGTCTGAGCCCAGTATGTATCCCCGTTACACAAGCCGATTACCCAGAAGCCCTCAGCGGGGTTGAGGAAGATGGTACTCTTCCTCTTGATCGACTCCCGCGCCACACCGATGTACCAGTCTTTGCCATGCCCCACCTCTACCGTCCAGCTGTGCTTTGCGGAGATGAACCCGGTGGCTCCCAGCACGGAGATCCGACTGTTGCAGCGTTCAGGGTTATTAGGGAGAAGCTGCTTACGGCCGTACCGCACACTGGTCAGTTCATCGGAGACGATCAGGTTGGACTGGGCTGTGTTTGGGTCCAGAGTGAAGGGAACTGCAGGAGTAAGTTCAGTTCAGTGGGTTGAACCCGTCTATATAGTGAACTGGTAAAGGTAGTCAAATCATGTTTAGTATTGTACTCACCACACTGAACAAGTTCAACCATCTTCCTCCAAATTCTAAATTTCAGTACTCCCAGATGCTGTGCAGAGTCTATCAGAATATCTCTGACACACTCTGGCTCCCGGAAGTTGTAAGTGGGCCTGGAATGGATCATGTTGAAATGATGACTAGTTACATTTTCTTTCTCAAGTAAGTAGTGCAGGCTTAGGTTGGCAATTGGTTATACACGTACCTGTATTTTGTCTGCTTGTATTCCTGTGGAGAAGCAGTTAAATTAATTTAGTCAATAAATAGAACATAGGCCATTTTATATAATTTAAATGCCAATGTTTGAATAACGGTTCTTGACACCTGTAAGAACTGCGCATCACTTGCTCTGATGGATCTCTCTGTGTCACTGATGATGGAAGAGAGGCTTTTGATCTTCTCCTCAATGTATTCCAGCTTCACACACATCATCTGGGCCCTCTTTTCTTCCTCCTGTCGAAGCTTGGTTAACCTGATCATCTCCTCCTCCCATAGAAACTGGTGCAACCTCTCAAACTCCTCCTTCATCACCTTTTCAATTTCATCGGCTTGGGTCTGTAATTGATGTGTGAACAGATGTAAATATACAAATATGTTTCCAATATATGCAATAGTTATGATTTTACCTTTATATAGTTTTTGGTTTCCACCCATTGCTCTTTTGTCATGGTCAGTATTTTCATCTGTTTCTGCAAGGACTCTAGCTTGGCTGAGATTTCTCTCTGAAATATTGAGTGACAATGCATGGAAATGTTTAATATCACCTCACCATTAGTGTGTATGACAGTGAAATTGAATCGCAATTGCCATTTCATAGATGTCATGTAACCTTATCTAACATGTTTTATATTTCCCCCATTCTAGTCAATGTAACTGTAGAGAGGGCATTCTATATGTACCATAAACATGTCTTACCTTCCTCTCCAGAGCTGCCTCCCCAATTGGACAACAATCGTGAGTTTTATGCTGCCTTGATGTGTGACAGACAAGACAGATTGGCTCTTCGTCGTTCTGACAAAAAAGCTGTAGTCTCTCGTTATGCAGAATGCAGCGTTCTTCTCTCTTCTCGGATGCCCTTTGCTCTTGAAAAGAGTCTGCGGCTATCTTTAGTGCCAAATCAATCGGAGGCCTCTCGGACGCTGACGGTGTGTGACACACGGGGCATTTTCGAGAGCCGCTCCATTCCCACAATTTCTGTAAACAAGCTTTGCACGAGTTATGGCCACATTTCAAAAGGACTGGAAGGTAAAAAACTTCACAGCATATAGGACAAAGTAGGTCCTTTTCAGACAGTGAAGAGTTGGCTGCCATCAGATTCAAGTGTCCCTGTCATGTAAAATAGAAAGCAAATGGGTTGGAACGTGTGTAAATGTTGACAGACTAGTTGAACTGGTTAAGCACACTTGACAGTAAAAGAAGTATTGCTTCCTTCTGTATCAGCCAGAATGATACCACCACCACATAACCGTAGACTACCATGCTCTAATTTGTACTCAACAGCGGTAATGTCCAGTGTAAACAAAATGACTTGAATAACATGTCATATTGAATAAAATTATTTATTTTATCAATCCATAAAAATATGCATGTACAGTAAGTACACAGTATTTGCAGAGTTTTGATTAATTCACTTTCAGTTCAATCAATTAATATTTTAAACATGAACTGCCATTTATTTGCTTATGATGGAACATTCATTCTCATTTACTTATTACAATTAGTTTGTTAATACAACTTTGTTATGCCAAACGTTTTTCAGTATTTGAATTTTGAATAAAAACCGAAATTGATTGAATTGAAAGTGAATTGATCCCGACCCTGGTATTTTGTCCCTCCGGTTTCACACTTTCAGTGCACTTTATTTTCAAGATAAAAATGATTTTATACTTAATGTGGTTAAATAGCTTGATTCAGATGCATGGATAAAGATATGAACATTGCATTAACCTACAGTCAATTTCTCTGTTTCCTTAAGGATTATGTTTCAACATTTCTTTTTATAGAAATCCCACATTACAATTCTATAAGGACTTTGCTTAATCTTGTGTATTTACTGCATAAATCTTCTTAAGAGGGAAGAATGGAGGAGGGGAAAAAAGCAGAGGTAGTTCAAACCATTAAAATTACAGATTTATGCTATCAGTAATAGCAAACATATCAGGTGAAAGGTTTTGTCACATATGAACAAATAAAAAGTAAACAGTAAAACATTCAAACTTGGTTCTCTACAAACAATATTGTTATCTATACTGTATTAGTATCAGTAAATAGGTGGTACATTTCAATCATAATTGGGGTAAACAAACAGAAATGTTAAAATGGAGTACTGACAGGCCTGTGGAGCTCAGACGAGAACAGGAAAAGTGCCGTGGTGGAACAGAACATGAAGTGGTGCTCTCCTACTGTGAAAAATATAAGTGCTTGTGCAGTATAAGCAAATGTCTTGGTCTCTCTGCTCATGCTGTCAACAGTGCAGTATGTCACATGTTGTATGGACAGTGGAAGAGGACAAAGTTGTATTACATTGAGGTTTCATGATCTTCTAAAACTTCTATTTTATAGCTTTTCTGTGTCTCTTGTGACGAAGTCATTTCTTTGATGTGAAATTTTACTGTTGGATGAAAGGGATTTGCTCCTACAGTACTGATCGTTTAGCCTGCTTTCACCATATCAATTTATCAATATTTCACCTTGACATTAAGAACGTTTAAAGATGGTACATTTAAATACATTACATGGTGACCACTCTTTCCTTAAAAAGAAGTTTAGCAAGCAGTTTTGCTTTTTTTTTTTGGGGGGGGGGGAGTTGAGATA
>OMKL01051657.1:0-17800 GCA_900302295.1 Parasudis fraserbrunneri
TTGCCCACTTTTTAGCATTTTTCATAATTATGCTGTGGGTGGAGTTACGCTCAGACCTGGGGGAGAAGTTACTCTTTAATAACCCATTCATTTTCCCATGCCGAAGGAGTTGCCCTCCCTTATTTGGGCAGAATCATTATGACACGTGTGAGAGGGCTATGGCTACTGGCCATTGAAAGCTACAGTCTACATATCTACTGTATTAAAAATCAAGGATGTAATTCCAAGAGAGCACTCCAAAATACTTCCACCTGAAAGGGTTTTAAAGCTCAATATCAACAAACTAACCTTATCATTCCTTATCATTTTATTTCCCTCAGGTTGGGAAAAGGCAGCCTAAGTGAAGTTGGGAGGACAGATAACCAGCAGCTCTACTTAATAAGACACCAAGGATCATTTGACATCGGATGAAAACAATGAGGGGAAAAAATGTCTCAGCAGAAAGACTTTTTTTGAACTTGTTTGTGCTTGTTTGCCTCATCAGGACACCAGTAATTGACGCTGTGTTTCATTCAAATGCTGGTTGTTAATAATCTCCAGATGTCCAGCGAGCTCAGTGGCAAATAGCAATCAATTGCAACTTTTTCCCTTCTATTTGTTTGCCTTTCTTAAAAAAAATAAGGAGGATGTACAGTATCATGTGCTTAATCTATCCATGGTATATATTGTGCATTAAAGAAACCAGTTCTGTGAGCAATCAGATGACACATGAAACAGTTTCCACCCCAAATGTTTGTTCTGTTGCTGTATATTGAAAACTGTGGTAATCCAAGGAGAGCTCATATTTGGCAGAGGACAAAATATGAATGTATATGATGTAAGAGTAACGGTTCTTTGACATTTAATTCTCATTTTATCCTGTAAAAAAAAAAGTATTTTGCTTTGCTCATACATTTGGCTGGAATGTATATAACTAACTAATTCACGGGCAGTTTTTACAGTCTATGTTGTGTATGATATTTTCTGTTATATGTGAATATAGGAAGATTCATTTTAAATCCGGTTCATGGTTGTTGACATGTAGAAGAAAACTATTTTTATGACCAGCATGTTGTTGAAGATGTGAGTATTATTATGTATAATTTGTATCCGTTGCAACTGTTGTACAGCTATGAATGAAAACACAAAACTGTTTTTGAAATAAATTAATCCAACGCAAATGGGTTGTTGAAATACGGCACTGAATATCTCATGTATTGTGATCATCAGTTTTCAGAAACAACAGTGATGGAAACATACGCACTCACCCTGGAAATATACACTGAGTGTACAAAATATGATGAACACCTGCTCTTTCCATGAAAGCTCCACACTTTACACAATGACAAGTTTTAGTCTTCGCTCTCTCTGATTTCTGGCTTTACGAGAATGTTGCTCATATTCACAAATATTGATCGTCCTGTCCTAGGTAAAGCCATAGGAATAATATGAATTAAATTGGATGGTGTTTCTCTTTCAAGGCTTACAAAACTGTTTCCTCCCCTTTAAGTGGATTAAATACCGTAGGTAAAATCAATAAGGGCTCATATATTTTGCCTGGATTCATGAGCTCAGTCTCTTTCATGGAAAGAACGGGTGTTCTTAACATTTTGAACGCTCATTTTAGTGAAACAGTTATACGACAACATAAGAATTGCATAGTGAGGCATCTCTTTCAAAAGCACAGCATTCCAAAGTCGTTGGGTGTAACTTCAGTGTATATATACAGTATGTATTCTCTAACCTTAATGTAAGTTTCCAAACATGCAAATAGAGGAGTCAGAATACCACCATGGAATAATGCTACCGGTAAAAGCATTAAATTCTTCTTTCAGGTTTGGTCATACAGCTTGTGCTGTACTTTAGGCTATGCATATGTATTAATTCTCCCATTTTTTAAACAATACCGTGCCCTTGAAAATTGCTGCAAATTCTCTGGCTGGAGAGAGATAAGTGGTGGCAGGGTGGCAACAGATGGCATCTCTAATTCACTCTCTTCATTAGCAGCGGATCATCATTTTCCCAGGTTAACGAGGGCCACTGGCTGGGCTGCAGGTGTAATTGCTTCTATCGGCCCGGGCCAGTGGCCAGTAACTACTGTGATCAGTCATGCAGTTCCTCTAATATGGACAGTGTTGAGTGTCTGATGGACTGAATCAATCACCAGCCTGTAGCTGCTGGAGAAATTATGAGCATAATAAGGGTCAGGCTCTTTCTAATTCTTCTGTGATTAGCCATAGTTGAGAGGAGATGCACAGCCCTTTATATCCAACATTGTTTCAGCTCCAAGTTAAAGTGATAGATAAATTTGATGTAACTGTAAGTAGTAGTTGTGCAGGTTTTAAATCATTGGGGAAGCCAGCACAAAAGGCCCCCTCTAAATTGTATTAATCGCTCTATGGATACTTGCATAATCATTATAAGGACTGACTGTCTCATGTTTTGTCTAGGCCATCTTTTATAATGATTTTATAATGTCAGTACCTCAAATCTATTTAATTTTCTCCTGTGCACACATTTCAGAGGTTTCGATTTGACATTCACATGCCCTCACAAAATTGTTTAAAGGCACACAGGAAATAAGAGAAAAACGTAATTTCCTATTTCCCCTCTGCAGATGAACTATCCGATGGCAGTGCTTGCTAAACACATTTGGCTCTTTTGATTCCTCCACCACTAGTTGAAGAGAAACGTTTGGTCTCTGATTTGCCAGTGACACCCAGGCACGTTATATATCTCACTGTGGTATCAGGAACCTCAAACATGGCCTCACAGAGTTTTGTTGTAAATTATTGATTCCACTATCTTGTGCTGAGGAGTGACGGGAATTTAGATGCAGAAAGATTTTGTTACAGAAAATGTCCTGTCACTTATTGAGTGGCTTCACTCCTAACCTAACACATACAAGCATAACAAAAAGAAAAAAGAGCTCTTTCAAGATTGATAAGGTTTCACTGAATAGGCAGAGGACATGTATAACACAGCTTTTCTTTTTTCATCCTTTCTCAAGGGGGAAACAAGAGTTATATATAACCAGACGAATGCACTTAGTAGAGTGCAGACCTCTGCCAAGGCCTAGCAATCTCACTACTTTGCCGTTACTTTCACATGCAACATTTTACTGGGTAGATGACAGAAAAAAAGAGTTGCTGATATTGCCAGTCTCAACAGACTCAGGCTATAGATCCATATGATGGCACTAGAGGAAAGGTCATGGGGTCACCAACATCAATAGGTTTCTTCATCTAACTCGTGAATATACAACTAATGGGTCAAATGGAAAGTTTGGCCTGAGAGGGGCGCTGGAGGAAAGGTCATGGGGTCAGCGAAATCAATAGATTTCTTCCTGTTGGGGTCATGAATAGGCACAGCAAATTTTATGGCAATCTGGACATTACTTTTCAAGATATCTTGTTCTCAGTTTAGCCTGATGGTGGTGCTAGAGGAAATGTCATGGGGTCACCAAAATCCTCGAGGGGTCATGAATGTTCACAGCACATTTTGTGACTGTTTAACAAATGGGTCAGGAGATGTGCTCATTTGTCCCATGAAAGTACTAACTCTGCTGTGGGACCCCACAGTCCGATTGTCTATCTGAACATGCCGAAATGGCTGCCACAAAAACTTTCAATGTAGAGGTTGAAAGACCATCATCCAACTGGGACTATAGAAATCACAGAGCAATGATTAGGCTCCTCATTGTATGACTTACACCAATCTGTAAACAGTTTCCACCTGTTGGCATGGAGTGCTCTGGTGGAGAATGCCTTGAAGTTAGGGATGTTTGAACCACTGACTGGTCACAGGCACCTAGAAGCAGTTCTGGCCCTACAGAGGCCAAACCCACAGACAATTTGGGTTTGGATGCCATATGTGATCCTCCAGTTGGGATGGGAAGTCGAGCCTCCTGGGGAGGCACCAAGGCACCCCTTTGAGGAGCCTGATAATCTGGGGGAACCACACTCTCCGTGGCCAGTTAGGGGCCACCAATAGAACCCTGTTGCTCCCCTGGAGGATTCTGTGTAATACCAACATGATCAATGGGATTGGAGGAAAGGCATGTAGGAGGCCATCCAGCCAGACATGCACCAGTGCGTCTTGCCCCAGTGGACTGGTCGACTCCATCAGGGAGAACCAGAGGGGGTGCTCCAGATCATGTACACCACCACTCGATTGAGTCTCAATTCCCCTGGGGGGATGCTACCAGGACAGGAAATCCGCTGTCTCATTTCGTGTGCCATTGCCTTGAGACTTGCGGGGCGAGGAAAGGCCCAGAGGAGGAGCTCCTGTGCCATCTGTAATGACTGGCTGGTTCTGGTCAGTTGAGGTATTGTCTGATCTTACAAATACGTGTCTGCCCCTTAGGAATGGAAGGGAGTGTTTGATGGCTAGGTGCACAGTGCAAAGCTCTAACACATTTACAGTATGAAACTAGGATGTCTGCTGGAAATTCCATAGGCCTCTACCTGTCCTGTGCTGCCAGATGACCCAAGGTGCCAGGGAAAGCCCAAATAGGAGCACCTAGAATTTCAAGGCTTGACCCCTGAATGCAAAGTGCAGTGACTGTCTGTGCTGAAGTGCCACTGGGATGTGAAAATAGGCATCTTTCAAGTCTTTCTGCAACACAGCCTGGAGAGCATCTGCTGTGTGCAACATGTGGAAGGGAAAGACTTTCACAAACACTTTTAACACTTTCAGATCTAGGATCGGGCGAAACATGCCATCCTTTTTTGGTATTAGAGAATAAATTGAATAGAATGCACTGAACAGAACCATCTGATCTATGGGCTCAATGGCGCCCTTCTCTAGGAGGGAGGTTATTTCCTGGCTGAGGGCCACAGACTTCCTGGAGTCTCTGACTACTATATTTTGACCCCATCGAATTTCGGAGGCCACTCAACTGAATCATGTACCCCTGGGACAGAGTTGAAATCACCCCGGGGGTTTGAGGTGTGGGCTTCTCAACAGCTGAGGTGCAGTGAGGAGAGGCCATTGACCGCTGTCCCTTGAGGGTCAGGCTGAGAGTGCTTGCTGGGCAGCAGTGCCAAACATTTGGCCTGGAACTACAGGGAGAGTGTGAAGAGCCCTTCGACATGGCCACGACAGGGGAGACTGGGTGATCCATACCTGGCTGCGAGCCAGAGTCAGAGTTGATATTAACGACTCTGCCCAGTCCCTTGGGAGTTGGCATTAGATGTGTGAGAGGCAGCATCCTCTCTTTCCCTCTCTTCCATCTCCCTGTCATAAAACGGGTTGCTAGAAGCCAGAGCATCCTCATCATGTTGGTTCCTGGTTGAAAGTAAGGATGTCAGAACATCCTCATCATGTTGGTTCCTGGTTGAAAGTAAGGATGTCAGAACATCCTCATCATGTTGGTTCCTGGTTGAAAGTAAGGACGTCAGAACATCCTCATCATGTTGGTTCCTGGTTGAAAGTAAGGACGTCAGAACATCCTCATCGTGTTGGTTCCTGGTTGAAAGTAAGGACGTCAGAACATCCTCATCGTGTTGGTTCCTGGTTGAAAGTAAGGAAGTCAGAACATCCTCATCATACTGGCTCTAAGCGGGAGGCTCGGTCGCAATGGTTGCAGGGGCACTGGGCGGATGTAGGTTCAGGAAGAGAGCTTTGATTTCCACAAACTCAGAAGCTAAGGTATTAACCTTGTGGGCCAGTGGGTCATCCTTCATATGCTTCTTCTTAAAGGGGACATTGTTGGATTCTGACCTGTGGTTCTTTAGGCCAGAGGGAGAGCTAGTAATAACTACCCTTGAAGGAGGTAGGACACAATCAGCATGGAGACATTCAGCTTCTGTCAGCCTGGCCTTTCTTTCAGTGTGCCATGCAACTGCAATTCATGCACGCATTATCAGACAGCCCTCACCTTAGATGTTCAACACCTAAGCAAGAGGGACATCGATGGCAGTGGCTTAGGAGGTAGAGCCATCATCTGGTAATCTGAAGGTTCCAGGTTCAATCCCCGGCTCCTCCTGGCAGCATGTTGAAGTGTCCTTTAGCAAGACACTTAACCCCTAACTGCTCCTGACTAGCAGGTTGGCACCTTGCATGGTTGCCTCCGCTGTCGGTGTGTGAGTGAATGGGTGAATGTGAGGCATAAGTTGTAAAGCGCTTTGGATAAAAGCGCTATATAAATGCAATCCATTTACCATTTACCAAAGGACCATACCAATCTAATTTTGACTTCTCGCCAGTAGCAGAGATTTCCCCTGTCTTCCACAAATTTTGTGTACATAAGTGTATGCAGTGTATACTTTAATAGATCTCAGCCTATATTTTTAAACATCATTCATTGCCATTCATGTTGAAACGGTGTGGAAAAACTCTATGAGACTTAAAAGTTGCTAGGTATAGGTAATTCACCCTTTTGGAAGTCACTACGCCATTTGTTTTATCTAAAATTACTGTATTACTCTAATACAAGCCATTGAAATTCGTGCATTGAAATTTCATGCACCTGGAAAACTAGTTCCTGACAAGTTCTGCATTTTGAACTCGAATTTTAGCTTGAAGAGGGCTTTTAACGACACCTTGAGTTTTAGCTAACATTGACAAAGATTTTCAGGTACATTCTGTTACGTTGATTGAATATGGACAAAACAAACAAATACGATATCTCAAAAATAAAGCAATTTTGGGAAAAGTCAAGGTTTCTGTAAACTATGTGGTCGATGTTGACAATGGACAATGAAATGTAGTAACACTGGTATGGTCCTTTAACGGTCAGAAAGAATGAAACAGAACACATTTACATTTCAAGGTTTATGTATCAAGAATGAAAGATAGAGTTTTACAGGCCTTGGGGTCTCTGTTTGAGATAGGGGAATGGACTTGCTACATGAATATCAATGTGTCTTTTCAGTGATGATCAATCATTACTTCTCAATAGGGCTCAGACAACACAGCCGTAAGAGCGAAAAACACACTGTTGTGCATCAAACTTTAACTAGACACATGCTATTTTAGGACCACCATGGAAATAAGTCGAATGACTGTCTGTGCCATCCTTGTACTTTTTAATCACATTGTATGAATGTTTTCAGTACAAAAAAAAATCATTCAATCAATGCTGTCAGTGGCCGATTGATTACAACCCCGAAATGGCCCAAGTCCTCAATTACACCTTTTGACCATGCCCCTTATCTCGTGAAACAGTTTGGCCAACCAACTGTCTTTATACAACTTTTAAATATGTTGGTCACTGGATGCCACACACAAGGTTTAGTGAGAATCATGTGAACGGCCTAGGAGGAGTAGGAAAAAATATGTTTTTGAGAAATGTAAATGGTGGTCATATACTTTTATGTCTCACAATGCTTGGATATCACAAAGTAACAACATATCACAAATGTCATGATTGGGCAAGCTGTTGAGGAGTAGTTCACATTTTTTGTTTAGTGATAATAGTGCCACCATTAGATCAAATGACTCAAACCAGGCAAGACAAACATATTTGTCAAGTTTGGTGCAAATCGGACAGTGCATTCACAAGTAACGCTTACTTCCTGTTTACCATGTATTTTTCCGAAATTTTATTGAATCTGGTGGTCACATGTTTGGCCTATCAATTATCTAAATGACACATTTAAAGATGTTTGTACCCAGATGCCACACGCAAGTTGGTGAGAATCAGGTGAACAGGCTAGGGGGAGTAGGGAATAAAGTATAAAAAAAACAGAAAATTCTATATGGCGGACTTCATAGGTCCTTTGGCAAATGCATTGTCCACGAGGAGACACATCTCTGGATATCATTTTCATGACTGTATGACTAAAAGATCAGGAGATACACTAATTTGAAAATTGAATGTTTGACTTGATGGTGGCGCTAGAGGAAAGGTCATGGGGTCACCAAAATCTATATGGTGCCTCCTCTACTGGGCATGAGAGTTCACACACAGCAAATTTGAAAAGATTCTGAGCTATTCGAGTTATCGCGTTCACACGAAGGATCTGGCGACGCGGCAGTCAGGGTGAATCCATAATAATATAATTCAGGGACACAAGGATATGGTGGTGTGACCAGGACACACTGCATATAATATTCATCCATTTATAAAGTAAGCTGAGACCTCTCTCTCTCTCATTCTTTTATCTCCCATCCATAGCTAATACTGTATACTTACAATATGACCCCAATAAAGCTGACTGGCCTTTGGGGAACATTATTGTTACCTGGTGGCTATGTAAAATACAATACTCCTATGACATCATATAGAAGAGTGCTGGAGAGAGAACATTTTGTGTGTCCAGTTGTTTGATCAGTTGACTAACATGGCTAAATAAAATGAATTCATACAGTAGCAGTTCTGTTACCAAAACATGGGATATAAGCTACTGTGTGTGAAACTATGTTCACAAGGTTTGCCAGGCCAAATACTGTAAACCACCCAAAACATTTGTAAAGCTGCACTGGTGTCATTCGATATACTACATCACACCGGACACAAATGAGCATAGAGGAGTTTTTACCAGGTGTCTTCTGAAGCTGCTCCTATTTCAAGGCATTGGCAGAGCAGGGAGCCCATGAGGAGTCCATCGGCCCTTGGTCCTGCTATGTCTGCTCCATGGCCTCCGCTCTGTGTCTTGTGGTCTGGATTGAGCCACTGTCATTTCACTGGAATTTCCTGCCATCTGCGCATAGGCGATGTTTCTCACAGATTCACACCTGCTTGTAAATGTTTAGCTGTGCCAGGCTGGTAGGGTTATGGGATAGGTGTAGATTGATGGAGAGGTGTGAAGGAGCTGCAGCCGTCCTGGTGTCATGTGAAAGAATGAGTTTCTTTAAGGAGATGTGTTCCTGTGGTTTGATGGAAGACACTGTCTGCTGTTATTGACAATAAGACATGATGATAAGGAGAATATTCTACAAAACATTCTACACCTGCTTAACAAAGTACATATTCCATATACGTATCATATATACATATGATATATATATCCCAGATGGAACCAATGCCCTGCTGTGTTATATATATATATATATATACACAGCAGGGCATTGGTTCCATCTGGGACTTGAGCCCCAGTGGGAATAGGGGTCCAGGTAGGGCCTTTGTTTTGAACACTTATAGCAGGTATGCATGGATGCTCCAAATTGTCTGGGTATTTCTGTGGCCGACCAGTTGTTTGGACAAGTTCTAAACAATTGATCATGCACAGATAAGACGGTTAGGCCATTAACACAGTTGATAGACTTTCACTCACCTGCTTTCATTCGATATGGCTTGAACACTACTGTGCTCCAATCTCAGCCAACTGCATCATCTGGTCACCAGAAGAGAGAAGAAGTAGTAAGATGAAAAAGGTGGACTTTATGGGCCGGCCACACATACAGATTCACATAAACCCTAGTTGTCGTGTGTTGCACCGTATATCTGCATAGATATAGTGGAGGGCCTTACTTAAAGCTGCACGGGGTAATTTTGAGAAGAAAAATATACCTCTATAATAACCAGTTACAAATACTTGAATATTGTTTATAATCTCAACACAAATCCGAAAAATCACACTTTGAAACAAAGTGAACCAACATTGCGCTTAGAGGATGCTTCTTTGTAAGGTACTGTAAAGGTGGTGGGAGGGTAGGAGCACCACAGTCAAACAGATCATTTCTAGTTTCAAACAGTGCTCCAGTGATCCAGTTTTTTTTGTTGTTTTTTTTATCTTGTGACACTTCATGTATTCAATACTAAAGATAAATCATATGAATCATATTTTATTTGGACTTTTCAGAGGTTAGTCCCCCCCGTTTGTAAGGTACTGTGAAGGTGGTGGGAGGGTAGGTGCACCACAGTAAAGTAGGATGTCTCCAGTCTCTCTGTCTACAGAAACTGTAGGTGGTGGTGGTGGTGGAGGATAACAGTTGGTTTTCAGTTGTCACGTATTGATCGGTAGATGGATCTGTTTCAATCGGTTGACCACTGATGTCTCTGAGAACATAAATGAGAGTGAATGATTTATTGTACAACTGGTAGATCCAGTGGCATGGCTATAGACCGGTGTTTCTCAAAGACTGGTTCGGTACTCAAAAGTGGGTCATGGGAAATAGTTTTTCAAGAAACTCTGTAAGGTTATTAAATAAATAAATAAATAAATAAATAAATGAATAAAAGTTTGAAAACAACACAACACACACACACACACACACACACACACACACACACACACACACACACACACACACACATAAACACTGCCTGGGGGAACCTCTTATGTGTCATCTGACAGATTAAAAAATAATGATTCCTCTCATTGTATCAGATGTAATGGAAAAATACAAAAATATATACTAGATTCTTGAAAGTGTACTTTTAAATGTAAAAATAATCTTTCATTCTATTATAACTATTCTATTTTAGCACCAGGTGTCTTCTTCTAAACATGTTATTTGTAATTTGGTTTTTTTTCCTCTGGTTTTCATTTGACACCATCCTCAAAGGACAGAAGCATGCTTTAGGTAAATTAGTCTCTCTCTCTCTCTCTCTCTCTCTCTCTCTCTCTCTCTCTCTCTCTCTCTCTAAATGGCTGTTGTGAGCTGAGCCAACCCCCAATGACATCTAAAAGTAGTGACCTACTGTTTTCTGTTTGTATGGGATTTGTTCTAAATTACATTCGTCTCCCAGTGGTTGAATTTATGAAATTTTGTCAGATTTGTAAAACATTTGGTTTTTGTTATTAAAAAGAACCACACACACATTTGGTTTTTTGAGTTGTTAAACAAATGAAAGCAGATTTGGTTGTGTAAAAACAGGGATTTTCTATGTCAAGTTATATTTGCATCAACTGCAAAGCATTGGGGGAAAACAGGCCTTCCCCTCAGGGGTAATACAGACTTTCTTTCCCTCAGTTTTACATATGTACCAGTGGAACATATTTTTCACAAAATAAAATTTGATCATGTATTTCTAATTGACCTTGATTTACATTTACTTTCATCAACAAATTGAAAGTGGTAATCCGCAAGACCCTCGATTTTTGTTTTGTTTTGGAGACATCTATCGGTGATAAGCTGCCATAGCTGTTGCGTTTTGCACTGCAGTTACTTGCTGTATATATGTTACTATCTGTATATAGTTCCTCCTCTATTTATTCCAAACAAACCGGTGTAAAATGCATCATTTCCTGTGTACCCTACCAGACACCAGTGTTTAGAATAGCAAATGTAGCAAATGTAAAAACATTCATGAACTGAGTATAGGTGGAATCATTATTGTGTTGTATCAGTCGGCGGTAGAGAGTAGCAAAACACATTTATTTATTTAAAAATGTTTGAGAGTATTACTTTAACATTCATAGTTGATGTTAAGCGCAGAGCAACATTAGACTATTTATTTAAAGTTATGGAACAAAGAATATCTATATATAGTCAAACCAATTATCTCAATGAGGAGCTTTTTTCCCATGTCTCCATGGTACAAAACAAGTGTTTAATTCAAGGACCAAAGTGCTTATTGTTGAGACAAGTACACATTTGCCTGTCCTGAAATGCCACAGCTGTGTTTAGCTAACCTTAGTGAGCAAGTCTTTAAAAGACACCATATGAGATGCCGGCCATTTTATAATGTTCGCTGGGTAAGTAGAGGCTTTGTGGGACACTTTTCTTAGTTTTACTGTCTGCCTCTTCTTTCTGGATTGGTACCAAAGTCATCTTTGAATTGATGCCCAGCTGGTTAAAAAAGAAAATCCCCTTTTCCCAAAATGCAGCTGTATTTACTCATGCTTCACTCCACAGGCCGAGATATTATTACATCAAGAAACAGATCAATCAGTTAATCAAATTAGTTCATAGGTTGATGTGTAGTTGGTAGAGTTTAGATTGCAGGTCATCTGGAATCCAGCAGTGATCCCACGTAATAGAAGTGTACCTTGGGTATTAGTTCTTGAAGCTAACCCAGGTATTGTATTAACCCTTTCAGGTGTACGGCCTCACATGTGAGATTAGAATTTTGAGAACTGAACATTCTGATGATGATGTCTCAATGGCTACTTAGTATTCTAAAACATTAAAAAAAATTAAAAATAAATACATTAAAAAAAGAAAAACTTGAAAGGGATAAGGTCTCACTCAGGTAACATATATGAATGATACACATATTTCAAATCACCTCTGCTCCACAGGTCTCATTAACCCTGCTGATCTCCTCTGTCTACAGATAGATAGGGCCGTGAGCAGCAACCTCTCTAATTAGCACCCAACCACAGTTCCCATGACTGGCCCACTACATGACTCTGGTGAGGGGAACTCCAGCAATTTACTGGAAGAATCATAAAACTGTAAACCATAGTATACCAGGAAACCATGGGCATAAAGCTACACTTAGTACCTCCTTCCTCGGCTAATATAACTACAGAAGTTTACATACTCCTCATCTCTGGTGTGTTGGCTGTTGGCTCGTAAAAATGCCGTTAAATCCCATTGAATCTTTCCTACGGCCAATTATGTGTGGCAACGCTCCTGGTGTAAATTAGATCATCAATATCTGGCGGATGACACAGAACAGTGTAAATCAACACTCTATATTCCAATGAGCATTAAACGACCGTTGCACAGTAGAGCTACTGTATGAGGTAAGGAGGCCTGTGTGAGGGTTGGGTGGCAGGGGGCACGTTTTTGGAGACCTCCGTTTTCCAGGCCCCTGTACAGCTGGTTAGTTAGTGGAGAGATGTGGTCCATTACTCACCCTCTCTACACCACCGCCTCCAGACCAGCGGTCTCATCTGGACCAGGTTCCACACAATCTGCTGCCGTACAAACGGCCGCCTGTTCCCTGCCGGGGTGGCCTCAACGCCTGCCGTAGTGAACCAGGCCTGACAACCTACGGCACCTCAAAGGAAACCAAATATACACGAGCCACAGTGTCAGACTCGCGGCCATTTTGATTGAGGCCTGTTGACAAGGGGATTGGCTGCCCTGTTTGTTTGGGTTTGATTTTTCATCCCTTGATGGCCTGTAACAGTCCTTGGCCCATTTGCTGTTAATGATTGGATAAAGGGTTGCAGGGGGCTGGAAATGAGGGAGTAACATTCGGAGTGTGACACTGTTTCGCCTCAGCCAGTTTTACGTTTCATCCATTCATGGCACTTGTCATACTAAACTGAGTTAAAACAATTTTGAAAATGAGAAATGAAAAAAGATCTGAGTCACTGTGACCAATCCAATTCATGAAAAATCAGGTGTGTTACGGAGTGTATGATAGTGCTTAATATAATTTTCTCATTTAATATGACTCGGTCAATGTTGTTTTTTGTCTCCCTCAGTGCACAGAGGAGATGATTGTCCATGCAGCAGGTTGGAGCATGTGACAGAAGCTCATGGATGTCATGAACATGAGACATAGCCTGTTGTCCAAATGAGGATGGTCAGCAGCAGCATATCAAGTGACTTACATTCCATGTTATCACCTCCGAGTAACAGAAGATGCTCTGGAACGTCTTGGTGACAATGGAGACTTAAAACAGCCTTGACATCTGCACCATCTGGTTCGGTACCTACAATTTCAATACAGGAGCCCCCTGCCAGAGGAGAGGGAGTGGGGGCTAGCATGTGGCCCCCAGACACCCAGCTAACTCTACCTGGCTTCGGGAGTGCGTTTGAGGATACAGAGGACCTCCGGGCTCCATTGTCTCCCGGGGGCCTCTGCCATCCAGTTCCATCTATCCATTCAGGGTCCCTGGGCATGTGCCGCATTCCAAGGACTTCCCTGTCTCTCACCTCCTCTGGGCGGGACCCCACCTCTCTCCTCTGCTCCTCTTATAAGGCCAATGGATCCCACATGAACAAGACAGTGGAGGGCTTTGCCACAGCGCACACAGACCCCAAACACAGCCCTCAGAGGCTTGAAAGTTACCATCAGCCCGCCCCTGCTGCCTCCTACCTGCTCTCCACCTCCGCCACCTCTCCCTCTCTCTGCTCGCCCTCACCTTCACTCTCCTCTACCTCCTCTTCATCCTCTTTATTTCTGCCCTCGTCCTCCCCTCTCAGTACTGCCCTCGGGGCCCAGATATCCCTCAGCAAGTGTTCCCAGCTACAGCATGAGCTTCAGGACGAGTATCGCTCGATAAAACAGGAGCCAAGAGATGATTTCCTACCATGCGAGGGGGAGCTGTTTCAACTCAGCAACCAACAGGGGGAGCTGTTTCATCTGAGCCAGCCCCTCCAAGGGGACCAAGGTCTCAGGAACAATCACCCCGGTCAGGACAGCACCCGTTCCCCTCTCCAGTCCCCTAGGCTCGCTGGACCTCCAGGACAGGATACCACACCAGGGGACCAACAGGGCCAGCCGTGTCGCTGGATCGACTGCAGTGCCGCATATGGCCACCAGGAGGAGCTGGTCAGGCACATCGAGAAGGCACACATCGACCAGCGCAAAGGGGAGGAGTTTGCCTGTTTCTGGGCCGGCTGTGTGCGGCGTCACAAGCCCTTTAACGCCCGCTACAAACTGCTCATCCACATGAGAGTCCACTCTGGGGAAAAACCCAACAAATGCATGGTGAGTTAGCCTCCTTTTATATGGGTTCATTGTACTGATACGTTTCAGAGCAGTGCAGTCCAATGGAAGCTAAATAAGCAAATAATTTAACTATTTATATTGTTTGTTTTTTTGTTTGTTTTCTTCATGAAAGGTCAAAGTGGACATTTCCACTGTGAGAATTAGTGAAGTCATGCCCCACACCTCCCACCACAATGTACCCGTTGCCATGCACAGGCACCGTTTCAGTTTTGAACTTGGGTTTGAATGGTATTAACTTAACTTGGTTTGAATTCTTACGTCAGGCCTCGTCCCAGACTGGGCAGCCACAGTGATGGAGAGACTGTGTCTGAGAGAGAGGATGATCAGACAGTTTCCTGTGCAGATGACAGGTTTTCCCTTACTCATGCACGCCAAAGGAAGAGACGTGTCTGCGTGTCTCTGTCGAATGAATAGAGGATGTGTCCGCTGGACAAGAGCATACAAGGACAAAGTGATCATCGTGCACTGGATACTCAGACCAATACAATACTGTATTACTTATTAATTTATACAATTAAATCTAGCAAGTGGCTTCATGTTAGATTAACTCCTCGTACTTTTGTGATATGGAGGCAGACATGGCTGCAGAGATGTCCTGGGCACACACTGTACGTTCTGATCAACTTGTTCCAAGTCATCAAAATTACTGTTTCACCATTTATCCATTTTTACCACAACTCCCTCACCCCAGCCCAGTGTAAGCTAAGTGATCCACCCTCTGGGCCCCAGTAGCACATCATCATACTCCATCAGGTCTTTGAAGGAGTCATACTCTGAAACACAACAAGGTGATTCTTGAGGGCGATCAGCTCTGCCCCATGATGGCTTTGTGTTTGGAGCTAAATCCCTCTCAAATCTCTCTATGAATCTCAACTATGAATGTTAAAGTAATACTCTCTCTCTCTCTCTCTCTCTCTCTCTCTCTCTCTCTCTCTCTCTCTCTGTCGCTGAGCCAAAGGATGATGTGTGAGTAACTGTCTCTGTAGAATCCCCCATGATCCGACTGCTGTCATCATCCCAGGTCACCCATTAGCATTTCAGTCAGAGAGGAGCTTAAACTTAGGGACACATACGTATAAATTGAATTAGTTCATGAAAATGACCAATTCTAAGTCCAGCCTGTAAATTTATTGCTGTGGAGTTTTGCCCGCTGACAGATTAATAAGATTAAATAAACATGCAAAAAAGCATTGCCACAGAAATGGCTTATTAGTCTCGCTTGAGGGACTCTTTTAAAAATCATGACGTGGACGAAGTAATTTCATTTTTTGTGAAGCGCTTGGGTCGAAACATGACAATTAAGTCATTCCTTTTGCAGCAATGGAAAAGGAATATTTTTTATGAATATAGTTATTGTTTGTTAATGAATTCATGCTTGTTTTCCAGCATATGACGTCAGGTCTCAGATTGGACAGGTATTATTATTCAGACTGTAAACAAGAGGTCGCTGGGCAATGTCAAGTCCATCATGGGAAAATCATCCATATGTATCCTGTTGGAACTATGCATTTGGATTATGTAGATCACTCTGTATGTACGGTGTTATTTAATGTAGCACACTTTTTAATGTAACACATTTGCATAACAAACACGACAATGAGAATATGTTTGGGGTAGAGGAGTACATAGCAAAATGTCCCTTGACTATTTTAGTATCTAGAAATCAAACAATGAAATACCACAAAATGTTCAAGAAAAAAAATGCCCACTTTGTTCTTATTTCACCTAAACCTGCAAGTTGTATTTGTATCTGATTTGTAAACATCAAAGAACCACAGTGTGAAGAGCAGTGTATTTTGGATACTAATGCCTTTGAAATAACACATCAACCCCATGTCATGTAAAAATAAATGACAAAGCATTCTCAGGAATGAGGAGTTCTTCTCCGAAACACGAGGACTTGCTGAGACTGACACACAAACGCTGGCATGCCAACGAAATTAGGTACATAAACTATTACATCTGAAAGCTTATATAAAGCTGTGCTTAATTTTCTACTCTGCGGAAGACATGAGAAATGTGTTTCTTCTTAGAACGCACATATAATCGGATGGATATAGTTTCATTTTTTTTTTTTTTTTCATAGCCTTTAAACTGGGGATAGCCATGGGGTAAATTGTAATAGGTTAAGATTGAATACATATGTAGTCTCTGACAGTTCAAACATTTCCTTTCAGATAACTAAAATTAAGGTACAAAGTATAAGATGTACTGTAAGTGTGGTTTGTCCTAAAAGCTCAGTTGACATAGTAAGTTGTAAAGTTGCATGATATTCAAGATGAAATATTTATGAGATTATTCTGATGTGCAATGTATTACATCCTACATCGCTCAGGACATACGATATTTTGTGTGTGTACATGTGCATTGGTGCATGCATGCGTGCGTGTGTGTGTGTGTGTGTGTGTGTGTGTGTGTGTGTGTGTGTATGTGTGTGTATGTGTGTGTATATGCTTGTGTGTGTGTGTGTGTGTGTATGTGTGTGTGTGGACATAAATAAGTCATTCAGATGTTTCAGTGGGGGTGATAAATTCTGGAGTCCTGTATTTTTAATGAGCTGCTGTTGACTTCAAGTTATTGTGCCGAGGTACTTTTGAGCCTTGGACTAATCAAGTTGATGATGTAGCAAACTTTACGTTAAAGCTTGTTAAAGTAAATGAGCTGCGTGACATTTATTGACTCATTAGTGAGGTCATATAAATCTATGGAATGTAACTTAAGGACGACAAAAAAAAACCTCTATACAAGCTTGAACAGGATGAAATATAGTGCCTGGAGTATATCGATACGTCGTAAATTGAATCGTAGGATTGAACTCTGGAGTTACTTGAGATAGAGCGTGCCCTGTTGTGAAACATCTCATATTTCTATACAGTTACTGTTACCGGCATAAAGCCGTGGATAGATGCACGGTGTGTAAGTGGCCTGTGAGGCATCAGACACGGAGCCCGCTGAGTGTGTGATATTTGCTTCTCGTCTGGCTCGTGTCCAAGAGAAACGCTTTTACCAGAACCTACCACAGCTTCTTGGATCACATTTTAACTCACTCTGTGTGTGTGTGTGTGTGTGTGTGTGTGTGTGTGTGTGTGTGTGTGTGTGTGTGTGTGTGTGCGTGTGTGTGCGTTTGTGTGTGTGTCTGTGTGTGTACGTGTGTGTGTACACTTGTATTACAGTACTGCACTTGTGAGGACCACAGAGAGAGAAAAAGAGAGAGAGAGTTTATATATGCGTCTATCTACTTTACTTGTGGACATACTGTAGTACGCCCTGAGCACCGTCCATAACATTGTCCAT
>OMKL01051660.1:0-11036 GCA_900302295.1 Parasudis fraserbrunneri
TATATATATATATATATATATATATATATATATATATATATATATTTATGTTAATCACAGCCTATCATGCAATTAATAATTTTAATAGTTTGGCAGCCCTATTATTTAGCATTTATATTTACTTATATTCAATATTGGGGACAATCAATCACCCTGAGGGCTATGGGGCTTTTAGTGGCTTTTAGTGTCTAGCCAGTGTCCAGGGCTCCCAGTTCAGACTAACCTGTAGAATGTCCAGGGCTCCCAGTTCAGTCCACCTGCCTTTCTCAGGACTGTACACCTGGGTGCCTTTGATAATGACGGTGTGTGCTGGCAGGTTGACACCCCAGGCCAGAGTGGCTGTGGACACCAGAACCTGGATGTGCCGGTCAGCGAACAGATCCTCCACCAGGGTACGGTCCACTCTCGTCATACCGGCATGGTGGATAGCAAAGCCATACGGCAGCAAGTCCTTTAGCTCAAGGTTCTAGAGGAGAAAGAAGAGGCATTCAAATATACTCATTCGGTAGCTGGCAGCAGTAAAGTCTCATGCAAGGATCCCACACGTTTTCCATTTCCGATTTAAAATTCCATACAATTATTTTAGGCTATACTTTTTAGGTTTATTGCTCATCCTTTCACACTATAACTAATAATATCACTGTTACATAGTGATATACACAGTATCTTTCATGGGCAAGCAATTCAAAGTATGGTGGTGAGTTTCCTGTCTTTTTCTTTTTTTGTTGTTGAATAAATTATAATACTTTTCCATGCTTCCCAGACCTGTGTGGGTAGTTACTCTGCCCAGGTTAGTGGAGCTCACCTTGCACTGCTCCGCCTCAGTCCTCAGCACCTCAGTGGAGGCTGAACCTTCCCGGAGGAACAGGCCCAGAGTGTCCTTCTCCAGACACATATCCCTGATGGCCCGGGCAGTCTTCCCTGTCTCCTTCCTGGAGTGGACAAACACCAGGACCTATTGGAGAGGGGGAGGGATGTCGTGATCTGAATAATCTACATACAGGGTTCATACACTTTTTCCAAATCAAATTCCATGACTTTTCCATGACTATTCCATGATAAATGGTAAAATTTTCATGACCAAGACGTGTTAATGTTCAAATGTTAGAGTTTTTGTTGGACAGCTTTATTGAATGTCACAGGTCTTGTTTTGACCATCTACAACTATGACTGTAGACTTATGTAATCAGAAAATGTGTTATATTAGTTGATATTAATTAGATCCATCTGCAGCCAAACCAGACATTACAGACGTTACTGGCTGGGGAAAAAAAAGAAAAGTGTAATTTTCCATAACTTTTCCAGGCCTGGAAAACACCACTTTCAAATTCCACACCTATTCCAGATTTTCCATGACTGTATGAACCGTGCTGCACACATGCGGTTCACCTGGCAACGAGTACGTTAGGCAGGCCTCACCTGGTTCTTCCCAGCATGCTCCATGATCTTCTCATAGACTATTTCATTCATGATCTGGAAACGTTTGATGGCCTTCTTCTCCGTGATGCCGACATAGGTCTGCTCCAAGGGCACAGGGCGGAAACTACAGAGAAGGGGGGGAAAAGTGGTCGTCAGACTTTAACTGGACCGCACAGCTAACTAGGGTAGAAAATTAACTTTTGTCTGTACAGGGTGATGTTTAGCCACCTGAACTGATGTGTGAGGACATTTTTTGAGCGTTTATGAGGCAATTAAAACAGGACACTTGTCTCTAAGGTATACACACAATCCCTCACGTTAATGTGAGAATGGCTCCCTTCTGCTCGTATAGACTAGCGTTAAACGAAGAGACTGAGCACAAATTATTACACATTACATCCTTTTATCCTCTATCCTTCATTTCGGGGCCACTTTCACTCTTGAGCCCTTGCTGATTTCCTATCCTGCAACAAACAACATTGTTTTGGCTGTGACTGTAGAGGTGGTTGCCGGTTGCTGGACTGACCTGTTGTCGAAGTAGAAGAGCCCCTTGGCCGGGTCCACGCGCAGGCAGGTGGCCACATCCTCGTAGTTGGGCAGCGTGGCGCTGAGGCCCAGCAGACGAACGTCCTCCTGGGTCAGCTCCACGTTGCGGATGGTCCGCGCCACCAGGGACTCCAGCACGGGGCCGCGGTCGTCGTGAAGCAAGTGGATTTCATCCTGAACAGTGGACAAAAAGACCACCTCTTCGTCATCCTCAAAGCAACAGCACGTGAAGTTTTAACGGATGTGCTCTGGGTGGGTTACACTGCGATGCCTTTATACACGATGTGTTCAACACTCACAATGATGATGAGGCGCACTAGCTGGGTGTAGGTGCGCTCTCCACCTTTCCTCGTGATGATGTCCCATTTCTCTGGGGTGCAGACGATGATCTGGGTGGCGTTGATCTCCTCCTTACAGAGCTGGTGGTCGCCTGTCAGCTCAGAGACTGTGATGCCGTAACTTGCCAAGCGCTGGGTGTGGGAGAGAAAAGCACAGATGAGGACCCAGTCAAATGTATAAATATTATATGGAGCTCTACAGGCCCTGCAGCATGAGAGCTATGGGGTAGACAGGTTATCTGAAAGTTCTCATGACCGAATGTCCTCATCTGAGAAGAACACTTTTTTCCAAATGAATGTTGGATAATTATTTCCTATGCTGATGTAGGCTATTTTCTGGAGCAGTAAAAAATAAAAAAGGAACATTTAGAAGCATTCGAATATTGATTTGTTGTCGATTACCATGGCAGTGATTGGGGTTTCGAAGCATTTGGGTCAGCCCTATAAAGCAGTTGCATATATTTAATTTTAAATCAACATAGTGACCATTGGATGTTAGGATTTCAAACTTGTCTAATAGCGCCACTTTTAATCATCGTTTATATCCGACACAAAAGATATATATACAACTGTTGCGATCTGGGAGAGCTATGGGTCTCTAAGATTACCAATTACTGTGGCTAATGTTAATTTTCACCAGAGGCTAAAGCCAGAAAGAAAATCCTCCCCCAATTAGAGAGGAGCTCCATTCACTACAGAGCTGGAATTAGAGACAGAGGACAACTCTCACCTTACTAAAGCTTCCCACCATCTCCTGTACCAGAGAGCGCATGGGAGCAATGTAGATGATCTTGAAATCGTCCAGGTTGATGGTCCCGTCCAGGTTGATGTGTTTTCCGATCTCCCTCAGCATGGCCATCAGGGCCACGTTGGTCTTACCCGCTCCCTGCACGCACAAAGGAATTATGTTATCATTACCGTGGGATGGAAAATACACTTGTTCAAAATGATTCTTTTCATTATCGATTAATTTTCTTGATTAATCGATTAATTGTTTGATCTATAAAATGTCCGAAAATTTTGAAAAATGTCAATCAGTATTTCTCAAAGCCCAAGATGACGTCCTCAAATGTCTTGTTTGTCCGCAACCCAAAGATATTCAGTTAATTGTCACAGAGGACTAAAGAAAACAGAAAATACTCACATTTAAGAAGATAAAATCAGATAATTTTTCCTTTTTTTTGGTTGAAAAAATAACTCAAACCAATTAATCGACTATCAAAATAGTTGGTGATTAATTTAATAGTTGACAACTAATCGATTAATCGTTGCAGCTCTAGTTCAAAACCACTATGATGGCGTCAGAATCATATACACGGACCCTGAAAACAGTGAGCGATGGTCTTGGACGAGAGCGAGTGTACTCACCGTAGGCGCGCACACCAGCAGGTTCTCATCCGTATCCATGGTCGTCTTGAACAGCTTACTTTGGATGCGGTTCAGGGTTTTGAACCCTTCAAACCCAGCCTGGGCATACTTGGGCAGCTTCTCGATAGCAACAAGCACCTGATGACACAACGATGATGATGTCAAGCATTTAAAGACACAAACGCATTGCGACAACATTATCCACTGCTCACAGGACACAACTGCACTGCCGAAACGTCCACCGCTCATGAGCGGCGAGCGTTTATACGAAAACAGACGTGAATACTGAAACATCCAGCACGGGTCCCGTAGGCCCTGTGACATGAGCTAGTGTACAAACCTCATCGTCAGCGAAAGGCTTGGGTTTGAGAGCAGGCACATGAACTTCTTCATAGCCTTTGCGCTGCTTGCGAAAGGAGCCATCTGGGAGCTGGCACCTCTTGTTGGCCATGAAATGGCTTCCCTGTGTGAATGCCAGGTCCTCCAAGTCCAGCAGCTGCCGAGGTGCCATGGACTGTAGGACAGGGGAGGTGGATTACCACAGGCAGACACATTTTAGAGACAAAATATATGGCTTTAAAGTTGAACTCCGATGTAGCAGTTGTGGCTGAAGTTGTTGCTAGCAATCAATCTATCAGCAATGCATAATCAATAGGGGATGTGTCAACAATCATACTACTATTCACCTCTCCGTGGTCAATGTCCATCGATTCCAAGTCGTTGTCTACTCGAGACTTTCTCACCCTCTCCCTGCGAGATCGCTCCTCCTAAAACACACAAAGACCACGAATTAGGAATGTAACCGTTTGAGATAAGAAGATCCAATTATACAGACAGCACATATTATTTACACAAATTCACAAAGAGGAGGGGTTACCCTGATTATATCCTCCTTCTCAGTCTCCTGCAGCTGGTAAAGAATCTTGGACAGTTCCTGATCAGACTCCATCTTCCCTATGATGCGCTCCTTCTCTGCCTCACTCTGAGCGCTCGCCAACATGGTACAATACTGGACTGGAAGGGGGGGGGACAAAAACGGATCATCACACAACTCTATATTCAATATCTTGTGACAAGCTGTCTGTCTCAGGTCAAAGGACTCACTCATGCGACGGTGCTGGCGGAGGATTTTGATGAAGTCAAAAGTGTTGAACCCCAACAGTAGCACTAGCTGGTTCTCACATTCTCTGTCATCGCTGGCCGTCTGTGGGATACATAAAATGAGGGTCAACTGGGCTGGGCTGCCAGCTGACACAAGTCATGTTTACTTGTGTAGCCCTTAATCACAATTCCATGGCCCCCTGCACAATATGCATGCACCTGTGCCTCCAGGAAACAACAAAAATAGATGGCGAGATAGGAATACCTTGAGGATATCCAAGACCTCATCTGCTTTCTTTTGGGAGACAATGGCATCGTCGTAGAAACGGCTGAGCTGACGCTGGAGCCAAAAGGCATCAATGTCACGAGGGTGCAGGTCCTTTTTCTTAGCTGTCATCACGTCGCCTGTGACCCCGAGCTACAACGAAGAGGGCAGAGACAATTACTACTGCAGCTCCCCTCATTTCAACAACACCATCAGTTATCAACATCATCCACATTAGTGAGCCGTGTTAACGGAGTGGTCTGTCTCAGTGGACTTACATTAGCCGTGAGTGTGCAGCCCACATCTGCCTCCTCTCCCTCGCTGTCTTCATCGGAGTGTTCATCTCGTACCTCGCCAAACTGGTCCTCGTCCCCTTCCTGGAGAAAAAAAACAAAAAACAATGAACCATAAGCTATTCACCACAGACAAATTCCATTCAAATGACAAGTCTCGGCAAAACCCAAAACGGCAAGTTGTCAGTGAACAGCAGAAGACTCACCTCCTCATCAGATTCGAATTGGACATTCACCCCATATGTTTCATCAATGTTGTCATCTGTGGAAAACAGGCATCACAGGTCTTAAAGCACAGCTGTAGCACACGATATGTCTTTAGAGCCTCTTTATTTGCTAAATATATTTTGCATATACCAGGAATTTGCCCTCTGCATTTAACCCATCCAAACTATTTAGGAGCAGTGGACATCCATGGTCTGGCACCCTGGGACCAACTGTAACTGTGATACACACTCCACAGAGGAAAAACTGGATTGGTGGTGCGAGATTGGTGTGGAGCAGATTCTAATGCTATAGCGACATGGGGCACACCAATATCACAACAAATAATGGTGACTGTGTATCCACGAGGGATTCACTGCACTACTGAAATTAAATAATGCTTTCACAGCCAATGCAGGAACTTTTGCAAATCAAATTTACAACTAATGCCAAATTTTCCATTTGCAAATCAATGTAGGAACTGACACACAAGGTTGTGGTTTATGCTTGTGGTCTTGTGTGTCACATGAATACATGACAAATGAATGTCTTTGACATGCAAAAGAAACAGCCCTTAAGAGTTCCTTCCTCTTTACATACCCATATTCTGTAGCTCCTTATCACCCCCATAGTCAGAGATCTTCTTGCCCAGATTGACCAGCACATGGTAGCGTGTGTCATCAGTGGGCCCCAGAAGCTGCTCCACTTCCCGTCGCCTCTCCTTATCCCTCATCTTGTCATTCTTCAACACTGCCAAGACTTCATCAGCTGCTCCACAGAGAATATCACGTGGCTGAAAAAGATTTACAACATTGTCAAAGGATGCTTCAGTGTGAGTCACTGATCAGCAAAGCTAGTTTGACATGATGATCCACAGCACTTACTGGGGCGGTTTACCAAAAACAGAGCTGATATAGGACTATTATATATTTTATCTGACACATATGCCTAAAACTGTAAACAGTCTTGCATAACTTTAAGAGTTCATGACAAAGTGTAAAATGGTTGCAAAATGTTGTCATTCGGTCAACGATGTGCATGCAGTTTGGTTTTGGAAACAGAGTTTTGTCTGCAACAATCATCATTGTTTACAAACAGTAAATGGGTCTATTCCCTGGTAACTGTGTTGGTGTAAAAGATTGGATACATTTAGGAAAAACAATTATTAAAATCAAAAGAAAGCATTACAAACAAATATCAAAAACAATTGCAAAAATCTTTATGGGGTAGTCAAACATCCCCATGGTTAGGGCCAAATAGTATGGAGGTGAATAAGTACAAATTCTCATGAAAGGAAAATCCACTCTGATTTTCACTGTTAGAAATCATCAATTGTTGATGTTAAAACACATTCCAGGAAGAATTTTCTGATTAAATGTTGTAATTAGGGCTGTCAAAGTTAACGTGATAATAACGTGTTAACGCAAATTTATTTTAATGCCACAAAAAAAATGTACGCATTAAGGCACGTTCTGTTATGATGACCCTTTGCCCGACACATAGTTTAGGAATCAGCTAGCAACATTAAGTCGGACAGCAACTGATCAAGAAAAGGGTATTTTGAATGGCAAGTTCAGCTACAAAGCCCTCCCAGATGAGTATCCCTTCCAGCTTCCACATATAACATTAATGTTAGCTGTGCAGCAGATCAGGTAATTCCCTCTCCAGTTGTGGCAATAATGAGACAGCCGTTGATAGCGATTTTTCATTTTCTCCAGTCTACTAATTCTGTCCTGATATAGCCAGATCATGCATCAGCTAGTATTTTTGTAAACTGAAAGTTCAATTCTACCTAAAGCCATGAAAGATTAGGGCTACATGATCACCCAGTCTATGATAAAGTTGTAGGCTACATGGTCTCTACGCTCTCCCTCCCGCTCTCTCTCATCCACATTCATTCTCTACCTCTCTATCTTTTTCTCTTCCGGGGGCATTTGATGACAATGTTTTGGGATTGCTCGCGATTATAAAAAGGCACAGGGCTATGGGGGGAAGGGGTATAATAAAGGATTCTGATATAGAAAAGTTGGAATTACTCCAAACAAATTCTCATACTGTGGACTCGTTAGAACTTGATTTTGGTAAACTTTAATTTTGTAATGACAGAGCTCTGTCGGTGGCGCAGACTGAAGCCCCATACAGACTGAACGTGGTTTGAGCTGAGCTCGCCGCCTGATACAGCAGGTTCAAGCCAATGCGAGGTGAGTGCTGATTGATGACAGACCTTCCCAGTCAATATGCCCATCTGTTGTTGCCTGTTGGGCTTGAGTTTACCATGTTATGATTATTTGAAGCATATTTTGTTATGCTAAATGCAGTACCTTTGAGGGTTTCTGGACAAAATTTGTCATTGTTTATTTTATTTTTAATAAATATATATTTGCATAAAGCAAGCATACTTGTCCACTCCCATGTTGATAAGAGTAAAAACTTGAAAAATATCCCTTTAAGGTACATTTTGAACAGATAAAAAATGCACGGTTAATATGCTATGGACGATCACGTGATTAATCACAATTAAATATTTTAATCAATTGACAGCCCTAGTTGTAATGTACCTTTTTGATGTTCTCTACAAGTGCCTTGACAATCCTGCCGAATCTACCTCTACTTCATTTAGTAAACAACTACATTTCTAAGAATGACTTTTGGCAAGCCTGCCCAACCCACACAGATGTGGTGTGAATCAATATAACAGCATTTTGACTCGTGTAACTTATTAGCTAGGCTAGCTAACCGATAACTAACATTAGTTAGTAGTGCTGGGTGATATACCGGTCCATCCAGTATACCAGTGTTAATTTCTCATAAGGTATGAATTTTTCATATACAGTGACACCGGTGCATAGCTGAAACAATTGCTGTAACTCTTCAATAGGCAGGTAGCATAACAGCAAAGAGGTTCTGTTAACAGCTGGGAGAGGCTCTATCACGCTACAGTACATTCCAAAACAGTAAAAAAAAGATGGAGGAGGATGAAAGACAGACCGGAGATGCACCAGAAGAACCTGTGCCCAAGAGAGGAGCTTTGTCTGCTGTTTGGAAGTTTAATCGAAGGAGACTAAAAGACGAGCAACTGTCAAGCAACTGTTGTTGCCGGTGGAGCAACTTACTCCATCACCTCTGCAGAAAATATGTGTTGGAGTACCAAGAGATTATGCAATTTGGTCATACTGCCCAGAACTATAAGTTGGTAACTTAATTGAACCAAAGATGTCAGACAAACAAATAAATTGATTTTAACTGCATTGTGGACGGTTGAGGCTACTTCCACAGGGAAATTGGTATGTCTGCTTGTTGCTATCATCAATTTCTCCCTGTATGATTGTTAAAGCCAGGTGTAACATGGTCGGTTTAGACAGAACCACTTTCTCTGTGATAAAGTTGGGCTAACGACAAACCATTTACTGTTGGAAATTTTAGAAGGCTGCAATCAAACTCTTCTGTGGCCACGGTTGCAATATCATAAAGTGATGAAAGGTTGTGGGTTTTTATCTAGTTCACCAAGATCCAACTGCTAAATAAACCCAGAAATGTTATGAACATCACCAGTTGCTTTTTCTTAACAGCTCCTAAGTGTTTTAGGATGGACCTTTCCTTTAATAGATTAAGAGCATGTCTCTGACCTGATCTCCCAAGGCAGCCTGGATGAAGCTCAGCAGAACTTCATATGTCTCTCTGGTTTCTTTGGTTTTAGGCTTGTACACGATGCCCACCATTTCATCAATCCCTTCAGACAGAAGGGTGAAGCCTTTCATTTTGTTGATGTCGTGCCTGTCCTCATCTCTCTTTCGCCTCCTGCACACGAAAAAAGCGGAGAAATTAAGGCTTAAGGTGCCAGACAGTATCTTTACTCATCAGGCTATTTAGGGATACAAATGGATGAATTTAAATTACAGAGGAAGAGTATGTGGCGGGCTACTGTACTGACTTTGCCCGTCTCTCTTCCAGCATTTGAGGTTTGGTCCTCTGTGATTTGTCACCCATCTTGGTCCCCTCCAACTTCCCCACCAGGGACAGTACTTCTCCAGTGGGCTCATCTCGCCGTGTGCGGTCAATCAGAGAGCGGTCAGCTTGCAACACCAAGTTTGAGTTCTGACATAAAACAAAGGATAATGGGGATTATGATGACTATGGGGATGAGACAGCTTGAATGTAATGTTGACTAACGTTAGTTAGCTGGTTGTGCGAAGTATCAATCAACTAGCTAAAAAGTAACTAGCCTAGTGCGCTAAGTGAAACTATGACAAGAAACAGTTAAAACAGTTGCAACACAGCATGAACGCTGGTAAACGTTAGCGTTAGCTAACCAACTAATAAAGGTTACTCACTGCTTTGTACTCATACTGCAAGCTACGTGCAGTCACATCCGCCATGGTGGAATTGTTTTAACGTTAGCTAACTTACGTTAGCTATCGTACTTTAAGTTAATGCGGTGCAGCCAGCTAACTCAATATAGAATCAGAGTGAGATTTACTCTGCTTCGATTATGATTAAATTGGGCTCATTTGCCCATTAATTTTATATATAACAAATACTGTTCCTTGGAATTGTGATTTTTAAAGAAAATATGCGTTTTCCATACGTATGAATGGCACACACACGAGCGCTCACAACAATTCCTTGCTGCTTTTTCCGTTTCCGTGTCAGAGGCTAGGCTGAAGATAACACACCAAGGATTGGTGAGCGCCAACTACTGGCAGTAGTTGCACTGAAAGTAGCACTGAAATGCATCAGACACTCGGGCATCTCGACCTTTACGTGGAGATTCATAGGTAGAAATGCAGAAACTCAGTGTGACATTGACAGATAACACTGACTCTACTAGTGCCTAATATTAGGCTTGCATGTCATCACAGCAGGTTAGTTTCGTCAGCTTAATTCTAACTCTGGCTTTGAGAAAGAGTTAGCTTTTCATTTTCAAATAAATAAATGAATAAATGATTGTTTTTGACATGGTTTAGATCTGTTGATCTTTTTTAAGTTTAATAATAGGCCTATATTATTTGATAATTTAATAGGCTATCACATAATGCTCAGCCTTCCTTCAGGCCATACTTAGGCTACATAATAAGGCTGATACAAAGGGATCCTGTACAGGTCAAAGAGTGGAGCACGGTAGGCTACTAACATTGCCACGGTTAGGGGTTTGATTCCCACCAGGACCAACAATACTGAAAATGTATGCTCATTATCCTGTAAGGCACATCAGATAAAAGCATCTACCAAATAGCATATGTTAAAAGGTCCAGTGATAATTTAGAAGAAATCTAATTCTTAAATAAAAATGTAAACATAAAAGAAGAAGGAGTGATGCTCAGAGACTTGCCAGAAGTGACTTAATAACAATTTTGGTGTGTGATAATGACTTACTCTCAACCTTGGTTCATCACCTTTTGACATTAGGGTAGACTGGGGTAAGATGCCCAACAGTTTTGAGGTAATTTGATGTAATATTTTGACATTAAGAAATAAGGATCTGTGCTTTTTTTTAAAGGATGT
>OMKL01051664.1:0-16073 GCA_900302295.1 Parasudis fraserbrunneri
AGAGAGAGAGGCTGTCTGTCTCTCTCTCTCTCTCTCTCTCTCTCTCTCTCTCTCTCCCTCCCTCCCAGCGAAAAAAAGGGAGGAGGGTAAAAAAGGGGGGAACACAGTGCGTGTTTTGGTACTTCCACACTCCACCTTGAGGCTGTCAGATGAGATGGTCAGTCGGCTGTGGAGGACGTGGAGGCAGGACAATACCCTCTCTCCCCTCCCCTAACACACGCCCCCCCTTCTCCTTCTCACACACACACACACACACACACACACACACACACGAGTCGTGTCCTTCCTCCCCCCCTCCCCCCTATCGGCTGGTGATTTGCTCCCCAACAGAGCTGAGTGCAGTAAATGCGTTCACTCTATATGCTTTTCCATCCTCCACGCATCCCATCACCTTGACAGCTCCCTAACACCAGCCGTCCACCTCACGACGCAATGTCACCGTAAGGCTGATGTCATCATCTGTGCTCAAACCAAAACATAATGCACCACCACCTGTCAGTCCAAGTCAGTGCAAACGGGCAGAAAACACAAGAGCATATTCTGCTTGCACCACACAGTCACCTTGCTTCCTGCAGATTTTCAGTAAACACCGCCATGAAAGCAGAGGAGAGGAGCACGACGAAAAGAACAGTGTCTCAACAACATGCTGTGGAAATCTTTTATAACATTACCTCACAGGCAGAGAGGAGCATGAAATATGGGCTCGGGCTGAAACCTGTCAGGCATATGAACAGTGGAACCATGTTGGTGGGATACTGTGGAGTGAAGGAGTAAAGCTCAGAGGGGTGATAAAGCATGATGAGGCCACAGACCTTCCCACCCCCCTGCAGGGCTTTACCATGCCCCAGGGGCTTGCACTTATTCACCAGTAACACCCTCCATGACATCTATTATCCTGCCTTATTGTTGCATGCATTGTATTGCAATGTGGAAGCCATGTGATGCATCGATGACTAAATCACTGGAAGTACGCCATAATAAAGGATGAACTATGGTGAAATAAGTAGGTTACTAGGCAAGTTGGACAACGCATTGCATTGTGTTACAATTAAGGATCGTTTCAAGAGTCTCAACCGCAGGTTTTTCCCTGACTATTGAACTCTTAGGTGGTCCACCTAATAGTTTTTACTTACCACCTATGAAAATGTGAAAGTGCTTGATACTATGAAAATGTGAAAGTGCTTGATTGTATTTTCCTTTCCTAAATCTTATGAATTAGCTCCAGTCGTGCCATTTCCTTGCATAGAGCCTCTGAATGGTTTCCTATAGCCTTACAGTCCATTTGTTCCTGCTGTAGCTTGGTCATAAGTATGATTCTGCTTTTCAAAGCCAGGTACCAGTGTGGCAGAATATATATAGAAAGAAAGCACTGCAGACCAGACAGATAATGCTCTCCTGTTGCTACCACTCTCCAGCAAACCTGTTAATTGTTTATGACCATGAGGAACAAAGAACTATTGCAGATGACAACACACATTGCATCATCTACCAAACCAGTCCCGGTGGCAGACAGGAACTGGGGCGTAAGGAGGAATAATGCAGTGGTGCACCTAGAGAATACCAGATATAGGACACGCCACAAACCAACATGCGTTAAGTCACTCACTCATACAGTGCT
This sequence comes from Parasudis fraserbrunneri, assembly GCA_900302295.1. NCBI lineage: Eukaryota > Metazoa > Chordata > Actinopteri > Aulopiformes > Chlorophthalmidae > Parasudis > Parasudis fraserbrunneri. Next base: position 1,619 of record OMKL01051664.1, read on the forward strand.
GCACTCCAATTCACTCTACCACTCAACCCAACAGTCTGGTTCATAAAGAGTTTAGAACAATAACCCTTTATCCTTTGGTTTCACTTGATTTTACAGTTAATCTCAGCAGTTTTATGGCGGCCATTTTGTGTCCCTTGCAGTAGTAAGCGTTTGGTTAAATTAGGGATGTAAATTTGGGCTATGAAAGTAGGCAATTGTTCATCATCATATCTGGACAGTATGTGAATGACCAACTGAGAACAAAAAGGCCACAACAAGTACAGTATGTAATTGTTTCACAGTGAAGACCTTGTTCTCTCTTTTACCTTGATCTATCTGTGAGAAATTCTAACCATACAAAATGTTTTTCAATTTTCTTTTGCAATTATTTTGTTCAGGGCTCCTGAATATCAAATCTCTCCAATGTCCAAGGCTACCTTTTTAGATTAGCACAATATGTGTATGACTCATCCTCGGTACAGTCCCCTTTGACATATGAAAGTGGAGTACAGTCTCATGAGAGAACCCAAAAACATTTGGATAACCTTCAATATAAATGCAGCAAGACAAAGCTAGCAATGAACTTCTGTTTTCAAATAAACCTCACTGTTTTCAAATAGCCTACTCCTCTGATTGCCTTTATGAGTTGATAAACTTCAGTTGGGATGGGCATTTATTTTCAGATGTATTCTGGCTCTCTAAAGCCATGGTCAGCCCAGCCGACAGCTATAGCCACACATTAATCATGCTGTGGGTGGTTCATCATGTCAGACATGTCATAAATCACTGAAACACTGCCTAGCAAGGGTTATTGAAATGCAATTTGTCAGCCTCTATATCAACAGAATGCTTTGCAATTACAATTTACTATGGCTTTTTCGCCTTCATAAGTAAGCCTGGTACCCTACTTTTCTTCTATTGTACAGAACCTTCATAAGCAGGTGTTGCTGACCTATTTTTGCACTAGGCAACAGAACAAATATAGGAAGTGCCGCCTGTGTATATAAAGGATGGGGGAAAGAGCAGGGCAGCCTTGAGCCAAGAACCCAACAATCTGTGAAGATGGGGAATCACGGACAACAATTAAGAATCTATAGTCAACAACAAAGTAAGGAAGTGTGGCAAACAATATCTGTAGGTGTTGAACTGAATAGCACCAAGGACTGTAGAATGCAGTGACACTCTTAAATGTTTTGTTGGAAGGCAATTCAATTGACATACTGTAGCCAGGCAGCTGGTTGGAATTGGGTTAGTCTCGTTAGTTTCAGTGGACACTGACAGATTGCGTAAACACAATTCTAAAATTAATCAAAATGAGAGGTCAAAAGTTTGTACTGATACCAAGGAATAGATACTGTGGTCAACATTGTGGTCACTAAAATGTGTCAAGTGTCTTCAGTTACCAACACTTCCATATGATCCATTTCCGGGAATTTAAATGTATCCAGTACAAGACTTCAAGTCATTAAGGTCAGTCTATAAATAGTCGCACATAAACACTACTGTAAGCTAGAATGACTGGAGTTGACATCAAACCCACATGACATAGCCTTATCAAAATAAGAAAAAATAAACTGTATATCTGTATCTGGTCTTTGCTACCAGTAAGTTAGTTTGCTTTACTGGACATTTTGCTCTTGGACCAGAGGGCAGAGAAAATTAAAGGTCCCATATTATGAAAAACTCACTTTTTCAGTGCTTATGCACATACATTTGGGTCTCTGATGGGCCTACTAACACACAAACTGTGAAATAAGACAGCCCAGTCAGATTTTTCTGGGCTGCCTAGGTTAGAAAACATGTCATTCAACAAGCTATTCAGGTTTGCTTACTTAAAGTGGGGACTCCCCGTCCTTGACTCATGTGTGCATGTGAAAAATGCGCAAGTACAAAATGGCGGCATGCTTGTAAACTTTCTCGTTTTCCACCAAACAGTTCACTAAAATATGTTTCTGACAACATATTATTTAGGAAATAGGACCTTTAATTGCTGGATCTTAATTAATATTTGGTCTGCAATGCCTAGTTTGACAGTTTGATTTTGTAAGCCAGGCGCGTGCTACAGTTCCGGAGTATTTGCAAATGCAAAACTTTCTGTTTTTCCACCTGAATGGTTCACTAAAAATATGTTTCTGACTACATTTTAGGCGGGGAATAGGATATGACATTGCTGGATGCCTGGATCTTAAGTCATATTTGATCTGCAAAGCCTAGTTTGACTGTAAACTTAAACTTGAAACTTGAACTTGAGTTTGCACTGAAGCCCCGCAGTTCCGGAGTTGGGCATGGGAAAAACATGACGGCTTGCTTGTAAGTAAACCCTCTCCTTTTCCTCCTAAATGGTTCACTAAAATGTGTTTCTGACTAAATTTTGGGTGATCAATGGGATAAGTAATTGCTGGATCTTAACTCATATTTGATCTGCAACATTTACTTTGACAGTTTGATCTGAATTTCAGATTTCTGAGCCCATTTAGGAATTATAGGACAGGCGCGCCACAGTTCCTGGGTCGTGCGTGTGTCGTGCCGACAGAAAAAGAGAGGTAGAGGCATGCTAGAATGCATAATCTGAGTGGTAAAAAAACCCGTCAAACTTCAAAGATATGTTTTGGGGACCTCAGAAACCTATATTAACTTGTTGAAAAGGAGTATAATATGGAACCTTTAAATGTACCAAACTTCCTGCAATCTTCCATAGCAACATTTAGTATTACGAACACTTTCATATCCAAATGCCATTACTATGGTTACCAATGTCTCTGGAGGCTCTCTGTCTAAACATAAAGTGGTGCAGCTGGTGCTCTCCTTGCTGCCACCTTTTATGGGTCACCACCACTATCTGGTAGCTCTGAGGTGGTACATAGAGCAGCCTTGTGTCATGGTAAAAATCTCTTCACCATAAAGCCAAAATGAAACAAGAGTGATGCCCTCAAAGTGGCTGATGCTCTCTCAACATGGCTTAATGGGGTGGCAAAAAAATGAGACACACAAATAATCCCATCTGGACTGGTTTCTTTTTAAGTATAGTATAAAGTATAAATACTCCTTTGACATACATCTGACACCAGCATACCATACTATCCACTACCACTGACCAGTTCCTGACCCAAAACATAAAAAGGACAGCGCTTTATTGGTTGAAAACAGTCTTGTTAAGACTGGAAACCTATCACAGGCTGTTATCAGTATAATGCATTAAACACATGCTCAATGCTTCACTCTGCTGAAGAGTCGGACTGTCCATAGATAAACTAATCCATTTCTTCAACCGACAACAGCCAACATGTCTGGGATTCACACACTTGTACAAACACGGTCTGGATCCAGTAGGAAAGAGGTAAATATTTGATACATTTGACCCAAACAATGTCATACATTCAAAACCACTATTTCCTCTAAAATATTGTGTGTGCACTTTATCAAGGACCTGAGATATGCTTACTCAGTATTTCACTTCAGACTGTATTTGTTTTCCTAATTAGGAAGCAAATTTACATCAATTTACAGTTTGCTTGCTGACATCATCTTAATGTACAAGATAATCATGAACAGTTAAATTGCAGAATACCCTCTAAGCCTGGGCAGCCAACTACCAGAAATGCGACATCAGCTTCCCAAGCCCTATACCCTACACATGGAGAGATTATAGAGAGATTTATATGTGAAAATATGCCTTCAAGATGAATCAGATTGTAAAGTTGAGTAAATCGACTTGAATAAAGATTCGCTCACTGGGCACAGTGAATGTGCATGGCTCCCTGGCGGCACTGAGTGGGCAGTACTCCTGACCTAGAACTGTAAGAAGTGGATGGGTTACAGCCCCAACGTTCTCAGGGAAGTTATTCAGCACTGGGGGACAAAGCTACAGTACTTCTTACAATGTGATTTGTCTCCCAGTGGTAACGGGGAAGCCATTTTCAAATGTTTCTGATGTTATGATGACACTGACCCATCCTCTTCTTATAATTCTAGCTCCTGACCAGGAAGTGTCCACATGAAATTCCAAACTGCAGTGGCTAAATCCTGGCATGAGCTAACCACCTACAAAGTTTTGTGTTTATAGAGGGAGTATTAATCACTTTTGGGAACGGCCACATACATAGTTATACCTCTTCAGCCCAGTCGCACGTCCCCAAAACGGCCACCAGCAGCCAATTTGAGAACAAAGCAATGACAAGCGAACTCACAACGTGTGGTCAGGCTTTGGCCTATTGTAGAATTGGAGTTGTGATGTGGACCACCTCCCCTTCTCATCAGATGGTTATACCCAGTGCCACGGTGCACGGTGCAGAATTTTATGATCAGCACATGCCAAGTCATGAGCCTTAATTGTCACAGCAATGTAAACAAATACAGATCCTTTAAACGATTTCAGTAGATGATTCCAAGTCCATAAACATTTTTAAATGGACATCTTGGGAGTGAATTATCCTGCTTATGCCATGGCCACTTTAAGTTACTGTAACAACAAACTGTAACATTACTTACAAACTGCCTCTTCTGGGAAGACTCAGCTCTTTCTGAAAAGGAAAAGAGAAAGACAAAATATGTTTAATGATAATCATCATCATCATAACAATTGTAATAATAATTATAATAATAATAATAATAATAATAATAACAATAACAATAATAATAATAATAATAATACTAAAGTAAATATTGATGTGTCTATTATTCCTCCTTAATCTCCGATTCACCTCACACATACTCACAAGCATTCAAACTTTTTATTCCTTTCCAATCGCCTTACATCTCTTCATGACAAGTTTCAGAAAATCATTATATTATACAGAATGTGCTCTGACTAAAAAGGTGTTTTTTGTTTTATGTCCTACACCAGTGGTTCTCAACATGGGGTCCAGGGACCCCTCAGGGATCCTTGAGGAGGCTTCAGGGAGTCCCCAGAAAAAAGGAGGAATAGCTCAATTTCATTATTTCATTCACTAGATGTCAGCCCAATGAGAGAATACACTGTATAAGAGTGACTATTTTGATCAGTTTCATTTTCTCCACTGTTATCTCCTCAGCTACAGTTGACAGTTGTGGAATTCTGGACTTAATCATATCCAACAACAAAGTCTTATAAAATGGGGGTCCGCGGCCTAATGTGTATCAATGTGGGTGTCCTCCACATGAGAGAGGTTGAGAACCACTGTCCTAGACCATTGTTAACAAAAGCAATACTGTACATCTATTTCTCAGGACACAGCTATGAAAGCAAAAATGCCACAATGTTGTTACCTACTGCAATAGCCCTGCAGAAAAATCAACAATGCATTCATTGTTATCTCATGGAAGTAGCTTATGGATTTTGTCTCGCACAAGCTTGTTGCTCAATGGAAAGTATTACTATTATACATTCAGTGTAAAGAAATGCCTTTGTTTTCCTTCAACAACTTTAACCCAATAAATACACTGTATAAAGTCTTTGTTCAGTTACTTCCCATACCATGCATTCCAAATAAAAGCGAACTCTTTTATATTGAATGTATCTATCATAGAGCATAACACACTGTATAGCAAGAACAATAATGAAAACTGACTCCGTTCATATTGTTTTTCAGTTATTAGCAGTACAGTGGAGGCTTCCCAGTGCATACTCAGCATTTACATGCAGTTGTATTGAAATACCACCAGAGGGGAGCATTTACAGTATATCTGATTCCTGTGATATGCATAACATCAATGGCTGTAACAAACCAGAGTACACAACCATAAATATGACCAAGAACACAAATGTAGCTGTTTGAAATTAAACAGGAGGAAAATGTATCATGCCAAATAATAACCTAATGTACATTTTCCTGCATGATGCATTTAGGCTATACCATGTATTACCATTTCTACAGTATAGTATGATGTAAGCTAAAAAATGAAAAATAACCAGCACTTCCCAAAACACATATTTCTAAACTGAGATACACTTTCAGAAACAGGGGTACAGCGGGGCTAAATTCTGTTCTGTGCAATTAGCTAGTACTCAGTTACCCTGTTCTACCCCTGTTCTACCTTAGATTCATCCAGTTGCTCTATGTCATACTAGTCTTGACACACCAGACCCATGTACACAATATAGTTATTGTTCCATGGGTCTGATGTGTCAGGCAAGGTACATGTTGTTTGTGTTGGGTATGTTGTATGTATGCTGTTGCACATTATGTTGTCTCATGTTACATGTTTTTGCACTGATCACCGAGTCCTGTGTATTCTGTATTTGATGAATAAAGTGATTCTGATTCCCTAAAGTGCAAGTGCCATAACTGTAGCCTCAGGTATTCATTATTGGTGCTTATAGGACCATACCACTGATACCAGTCTTTTTGTTCATTCTTGCCTTGATACAAAAATTAAGTCATACTTTGTTACTCGTTATTTTCTGACAATTCACCACTGCCACAGTCTTCCAGTGTACATGACAATGTGTTTTTAACACCACATGTACCCATGAAAGTCACCACACTTGACTAAAATGCCACGCTAACCTCTTATGTTTCACTTGTTTTCTGAAAGGTTTTGCCATTGTGATATAATACAGTATCTCAGGATTAATTATTCCTCTTCCTTTTTCAACACTGTATTGAGGCACAACAGAGCAACTTTTCAGGAAAATGCACCTCAGATATTCACATGGCATTTTAGTCAAATGTGGTGACTTTCAAGGGTGTATGCTGTGTTTAAGACACATTTCCAAATACACTGGAAGCCTATGAGAGTGGCGAATCGGCAAAAAATAACTACCGTATTTTTTAGCTGTGGTAAAAGTTTATGAAAAAAAAAAATCAACATTGGGGAGTCATTCAGTCAGTCAGTCAGTTAGGGACATTCACTATTGTAGGCCGGCCCTCCGGATCCAGCAATAAGTATGACTTCTTTTTTGTATCAAGGCAAGAATGATTTGGTGTCAAAAAGACTGGTATGATCCTCTAAGATACTGATGTGTACTTTTATTGACAGGAAAAGGTGTCTGATTAACAAAATTAAATATTTAAATGATTTATTTCCATCATAAGATACAATGAGGCTTACAGTATAATAAATATTAATATAAATATGTGGGCATTATCATCATCTTTCCATTGCCCAATAAGAACACAGAAAGGGTGAGGCCCTTTTGTCTGAAAATGAGTTGGAGGGTGAGTTGATTTGTATTGGGTATTCTAGTCAGCAGAAATTGTGCTAAGCCCCACTCCCCTTGGCCATCAATTAGGGCTTAATGTTTGGCCTCCCCTGCTGTCTGCAGAACACCAAGGGCAGTGTGTTTCATTAGGAGACATGACCGTGGTTCACACAGCACTAATTACCAGCAGGGAACGACTTGCACTGATGGGAAGCCCACCAAATCACAGTGGGAATCCAGTCTACACGCAGGCAAACACAACCAGAGAGGAAAAACAGACGTGACCCCGTAGAAACAGTAAACCTCGAAATCCTAAATATATTCATCTGTGATGAATTTATCTGTGGGGAACATGCTTACAGGCAGCACAATAACTGTCTGGGGATGAGTGCTATGTTTGCACTTCAAACGCAGCCTGTCTATGCAAAACTTAAAACAGAAAAGCAAGTCCATTATTGAAAGCAAACACCCGTGAAAGCATTGGAGACTTAAGTTTCGTCTTTTTTGAGATAAGGATAGTAGGTGATATTTGGTCTTCATTTTGGCATTATTGACAAAGGAAATAGGGATGCACAATATATCGCTGACAATATCGGTATTGGCCGATATTGCTGATTTTTCTTAAATTTATCGCCATTGGTCCAATAATCGAAACTGGGCAGATATACATCTGCGAACATGTATCGGCTGATGATGGAGAGTTTTTTTTTTCATTTTTCACCATCAGTCCGATGAGCAGAACTGGGCAGATGCAAACAACCAACGATGTCATAAAAAGCAAAAGTTATTGGTACTGTAGGTGTAGTTACTTTTTCACAGCACTGTTGCTATAGTTACAGAAAAAAATGGCCATGGCAACACTCTCCACATGGGTCTTTAAAAGCTCTGAGCTCACAGACAACAACATCCAACAACAGTTGTGTAGCCGAAGAAGCAAAAATGACAATATTCCCCACAGCCAAAGGCAAACTCTTCAAAACATACAATGCACTGACTACTCTAAAGTGGAAAAGCAACTGAGGTAAGCTTCAATGCATGCAGGAGTTTATAGAAACTGTCAATATTCCCTGAGGGGTTACAGTATAAATATTCAAATGGTGAAGATAACAGTATTACTATAAAACTACATCCTCTATGATCTGGGACAGATTCACAATCAGCAACAGCATACAAAAAAAACACATTCTGTCTATTTTCTTACATGAGCAGTAAACAACACAGTATGAGAGCATCCATCTCCTCTCCCTTTATCACATCAATAATGGTGAGTTTCATCATCTCTGTTTACTGATAGGCTTTGGTCTCCTGTTATGCTCAGGGTCACACTGGATGACCTCTAAGATCTGGCACCGCAGTGGGACGTCTGACAGAAAGAACAGGGTCACGCAGTGTCCCTATGACTCCATCATCTACAAGGCAATGAAACTGGGGGAGGAGGGACCAACAATCACCTTGCTCTTTCCACAATCGAATGCAATGAGGCTGAGCTACACTTAAACATCATTATTTGACAATTTGATGGGCAATTTAACTATGATATATATGAATGCTTGCATAAATTATTCCACCAGAATGATTTTCAATCTTCAGTCTTTTTAATTCCATAGACAATCATTTGTAAGATTTTATTGTGAATCCCTGGATCAAAGCATTTGCTGACATAAGTGCAGAAAACAATTACTCAAACTCTATTTTGCTATCAGCATCCCTCCCTCGGGCTTTGGGCCATGCTGCTTTTCATCTTGATTTGACTGGGTATTAACACAAGGACTGAGGAAGAAATCCCTCAGTTAAAAACAAAGGAAATGGTGGAACACTATCTAACATTTTGAGATGTGTGAAATGCTGTAGCCTTCATCAGTGGTGGGTCACGGGATGAAGGGGAGAAAAGGCAAAAATTGCTGCATGAGCTAAGTAGCCTAACATCCTTGTCAAAGGAACAATCTGTGAACAAAACAGACAGGATAAGGCTGTATCAATTTCACAAATTATGTAGTAGTAGTAAACTAAAATGAACTTCAGACATATGGTAGTGGATTTGGGTGATTCAGTTTTGAAAGCGTTGATTATCATGCTATTGTAACCAAACAGTAATGCTAAATAGTGAGTGATACTGACTGTCAGTGTCAGGTTCAAAATAGAATATTTCACTCAACACTGGGAGTAGAAAACAAAATGTCCCACCCTCAAAAAGCTTCAGTTATTCAATCATTGACTGTTATTCCCTTAACTGCATGCTTTGTGAGTCCAGAGTAAAGTAGCACCTCTGTCCTTGTTTTGGTGAAGATCTCCTTTAAGGGCCAAAGATGCCAGTTCACATAAAATAGGTTCAGGCAGTATTAAAAGAGTTTTCTGTATAATATGAAATGTAATCATAGGGCAGGAAACATATTCCATTGTTACTAATATCCATGATGAGAATAATAATTATGAAGAGGGCAGTTCCTCACTATGCTTTTGCTCGCAGAAACAGGCAGTTACTGCGGCATTTTCCAGAGTATTTTATACTTCTTGGTGGGTCAGGTCAAATAGCTTTCAATCAAGCTATACAGAGCACAGTGAATGCTGACTGAATGCATGAAAGGGCTTTTCAGAGTTATTTTTCCTCTTCTCCTACTTCCCACTGATAGAAAGAGGGACATAGAGAGGGACTGCTATTTGGAGTGATTTAAAACGTTCCTATTATATAGTCTAATGAAATGCTAAATTCAGTGAAGATAATAGCTGTAGTAGAAGTTTTTTCACTTAATCTGTGGGAAATGCAAGCCAAGAACTGCAACCTGCATAAATAGACTCACTGAAACCTGTAAAGTGTCCAACCATATCTCATCTCGCCTTTTAAATGCTACTGCAGGTGGCCTTGGATGGAATACAGCGTATTCCCCAACAAAATTACTTTCAAGGGGTATTCAAGGTTTGTGCTGCAGTTTTATTCTGTATTAAGCGGTTTGTCTTTCTCATGTATCTGACTGACTACCACACTAATACAGTCGCTGCAACACCCAATTTAACGATTTCAACGACGTCAATGAGAGCAATGTGTTGCATGGATCTAATTCTATAAAAAAATCCATTTTGCCAGTGACATTTTACATCAAATCACTGCTTGCATTATTTTTGTTTGTGGCATATGGGGCTCTATTTAGTTGTAATAGTTTCTCAGAAAACATTTTTGATGAGTATAAGGATAGTCAGTACACTAGTGGAACATGTTGTGGAGATGAGAACAACTTGTCATGTTACAGTACGTTTTGTTTGTTGTGGAGATGGAGAGGAGCAACTTGTCATGTTACAGTATGTTTTGTTTGTTGTGGAGATGTAGAGGAGCAACTTGTCATGTTACAGTATGTTTTGTTACAGAATGTTTTGTCATGTTCCAGTATGCTACAGTATGTTTTTACAGTATGTTTTGCACAGTTTTGTTTTGGTTTATGTGCCTTCATTTGACTTCACTAAACATTTAACAATGGACAATGATCAAAATAAGGAAGCCTAAATGTGATACAGGATAGACATTTTATGTCAAATATAAGCTTATCTTACAACAAACCTCCGCTCATGCATATTTTTACAATAAAAAGTATTGTTAATATGAACACAATATTCTTACTTCAAAAATGTAACTCAAATGTGTGATATCGGTCTGGAATTTACTTTATCACAGATGGGGCCCTCATGACTTTTTAGATTAATGTAATATTTATTCCTTTAGTGTACTAATGTTGTCTTGTCATGAGCTGCGTTGAGTAACGTCATTCAAAATGCTTGGCCGGTCGGATTTAGGCCAACTCCCAGAGTAGCAGACCACAGCATATCACAGGGAAGCAACAGTCGATGAGGGCGGTGGCAATCCAACCGGCAACATTCGAGCAAACGCCCTCTAGACCGAGCAGGATGCTCTGAAGAAGACCTGGATGAACCTGATGTTAGTTGGTATTGACAGAAGACTCAACAGTGGCCTGGGGTACTGAGCGCCAGAGAGACAAAGCTTTTATCTACATACTCCCTCCTCGTCCTCAAAACCGCCAGTCAGGACCGCAAAATCCTCTAACGCGAGTACACTGGATACATCCGAGCGGTGGTTTGTCGAAAAAGCTATTCTCGGCATGCCAGCGTAAGGGAGGGAGCGGTCGACTCTTGACGTGAACATTCTAAGAAGGTTCACGGTTCCGCAGGGCCAAAGTCAATGAATGACCGCTAGCGAGAACTCCTCCACTCTCCGAGACGTGACATCAAAGCTGTGGCAGCGCCTTTTTAAAAAGGCCTTTGCGTAAGGCTGCATTAATAATTCCTCTTGATTTTGGTTTGGTTTCTTCTACGTCTCCAGATCAAAAGTACACTTGGCTTCGCTGTGGTAAACTGCTGACTTGCAGGAAAACCCCCAATTCTCGTAATACACCAAGAAACATGTTATTGCAATACACACGCAATAAAAACAGCACCACAACTAAGTGACATCATACTCAAGGAGGTTGAATCCATCCAATTATTTCCAACTGTACAGTATCGTACACTGTACGGTACATATCAGTTCAGTTGACCTCTACCTAGCAAACAGAAAGTAGGAATGCTGCTTTAGGATCACCGGGTCCACTTAACCACCTTATGATCAAAGAGGCAAAAATGATCCCATATCAGCACTCCATCACTGGGACTCAAGAAGAACACCATCCCTAGACAAGATGATATCATTGTGACAGGCAGATAGACACTATGGTAACACAGGTAAGGTGCTATCAGTCCAAACATGTTAACATAGTCATGAACCTGAATCTGTTTGCATCACAAGGTTCATGGATATATCCATCATCTATTTCACACAGCAAAATCTAGACAGGCAGATCCTAGAACAACGAAACTGTAAGAAACTGTAGTTTCCAAACGATAAGAGAAATATCCATGGCAGATTTGGGGGTATAGACAAGGCAGTTAACATCAAACAGAGCTCTGTATGTTATTCCCCAGGTATACTGTAGTGGGGATACATTTCTCAGTGACAGTTTTTTTTTTTTTTGCCTTTCTTGACTCCGTGCTGTCATTCTGACAATTACCCACAGCGAGTAGTAGGTTTATATCCACCCACACATAATTAATGCTGTAGAAAATCCCATTTCTTAAAGTTTTGTTTTGATGTGGAATATTACCTGGAATTTGATTGCTTGTCAAGCTTGTCATGGCTTTTCTTGGTTGGCACTGGTAACCACATTGGGAGTAAAACTATAATGATTAGAAACTATAATGACTGATATCTAAAACAATAAAGCTATCATGTTTCAAAAGAAATGACATCTTATCCAAAACAATTGTATTCCATTGATAATTCTCACAATCTTTCCATACACTGACATCAACAATATCTTACTGATCCGAGGAGAGAACATCCTTTTTGCACTTCAGATAAAGAAATAGTATAGTATATTAATCACAAAATAATAATAATAATAATAATAATAATAATAATAATAATAATAATACATTAGATTTATATAGCACCTCTCTAGAACTCTTCAAGGATTAGTCACTTTACACTAAGGAGCGGTGGTAGTGCGACAAACAACAGATCCAGTGGAGAAGATCCAGTGGAGAAGGTGGGCTGACATAGATCTGAGGGACCGAGAGGGTTCATAGGGGGAGAGGAGGTCTGTGAGATATGGGGGGACCAGTTGGTGAAGGGCTTTGTAGGTGAGAACCAGGATTGTGTATTTGATCCGGTGGGAGACAGGAAGCCAGTGGAGGTCTTTCAGAACTGGGGTGATGTGGACTGCCAGGATTTGGTGTGGATTAGAAGTCTGGCAGATACGTTCTGGACCATTTGAAGCTTTTATATCAATCAATAAAAGCTTCATCTACCATGAACCTCAAATATATTGTCTCAAAGGCAGTGGCCAGAGACCTTAAATGTGTTAGAGGATTGTGAAAGGTCAAGAAGATCAATAAAAGTTGTTATCTTCTTCTGACACAAGTGAGCAATAGGCTATACAGTATACGGCAGTTCTGGGAGCTCTGTCTTTCACCAACTCATGTACAGGTGAATTAGAATAATAGTTGCAGGCAGAGCGATGACATTTACAACTCTACTATATAGCATGACCTTCAATTACTGATAGTGGACTGAGACACTTCATGCACCGAACAGACGACTCAAGACTTATTTTTCACACACATAAAGCAGCAGGCTGTCTGAAATAATATTGTCCACCAATATGCCCAGCTCAATCTGAGAGTTATTGATTTCTGTGTTACAAAAGATGCTCTCAATGGCAAAGCACACTACTGGCGTGTTTCAGTGATCAGTTTGGTTGACATCCACACTCTTCTCCTGATAAGGGGATGGCAGGTAGGGTATCATAATTGGATCCGCTGCCTGCAGCAATGGTATATATGTGATAAGATTAATTTTTAAGCTAAGGCACAGGAACATCTGCTTCCCAATATATTCTGTATTTTATTTTTCTTGACACAATGATGGGTATGAGCACAACTCAAAATTATAATAGGGAGAGATGTGACGAAATGTCGTACCACAAACTGTCACAACATAAAAATGTGATGATGTGACCATCGTGGAGCCAAAAAAAGGTTTGTGCTATAACATGCTTAATATTTGCACATGTACATCCCTAAGTAGAGGCTCTAGTGTACCAAAGGTGTAATGGAACGAGCAGTGATGGACCATTTGTCACACTGTGATCAAAAATCATATAAACTCATTACTGGATGAAAACCAGTTGAATAAATGTGAGGCAGTGCCAGCATGTTACATTGTGCTCTGTCCTCTCGCAGCCCGCGGCTTCTCCGCTTTACCTTTTTGTTATGAATCTCGACTCGTTTTGCGTTTTGAGAAAACAGCGTCATCGTTTTTAGAGATAAACATTATTTTTTACATTATTGTCAACAGACTATGATCACGTAGCTGTCTTGACAGACAGCTGACACAAAAAGAGAGAACACAAAGAGATAGAGGCGAGAGCCAGCAGGGACTACTGCTTCTTGCTGCGCACTTCTCTCTCTCTCTCTCTCTGTGTGTGTGTGTGTCTGTTTGTTTGTGTGTGTTCCACTTTGCTGTCACTGGTCTTTCCATCTGCCTGTCGTATTCAAGATAGATTTTGACTCTCAATTTGTTTTGCGTTTTGGGGGAAAATTACGTCACTGTTTTCGGAGAGATAAATTATTTTCACCTGTAATTGCGCTAAACAACCTACTGTATCCACTGTCTCAACAACCTACTGTATCCACTGTCTCAACAACCTACTATATCCACTGTCTCAACAACCTACTGTATCCACTGTCTCAACAACCTACTGTATCCACTGTCTCAACAACCTACTGTATCCACTGTCTCAACAACATAACCAC
>OMKL01051668.1:0-17407 GCA_900302295.1 Parasudis fraserbrunneri
CAGTCCACTCCCCTTTGTATTTGTTTTTCTTTATTGAGACAGAAGGCTGATAGGGAGACAGAGTAGGGGAGACACAGAAGAGAAGGTTCTGGCGGGATTAGATCCCAGGCCAGCTGGGGTACTTGTGTTCTATATGTGCGGGGGGGGGGGTCTTACCCACTACACCATCTCTGGGCACACTGTAGTATAATGGTTAATCAAGTTCATTTACCTTAGATTTCATGGATCTTGTTCTGTGGAATGGTTAACAGGGTCAGTTGTTTTCATTAACCCTAGTTACACCGAGTGACACTTTTTTAGGAGTCACACTTTTGTGTGACAGAGGGTACTGGAGATACTCTAGGATGCTCTCGCTGCTGGTTTCCCTTGAACTCACATAAAGCAATCCCTCTGCTGGATGACAGATTAACTACATTTTCCAACATGTTAAAGAAAAGCAGATTTGGTGGCACAGCAGCTTCAAGTCACACCACTGAAACGGGGGATAAAAAACAACATGCCAACCGAATTTATTTTTTGCTTTACTGTAAACTACACGCGCTCACCAGACTCTGTCAGAGCACATAAACAAATATTCAACACAGGGTGTCTAAGTTTTAACCGCACTTCCCTCCCTCTTTGTGAGATAAGGGGATCAGGATGTAATTCAATATTAGGCTACTTTCTAGGAGACCGAGTTCCCCCTCAGGAACACTTCCTTTTAATCTTTAACCAAAGTCTTTGTTACCGGTAATAAAAACGATTCTTCTGACTGGGTTCTGTGTGTGCTTACCAGGAGGGATCTATAGGTGAGGTATATAACCTTGAATGCATAGTGCATACTGGGCTAGGTGTACACACATTCAAATACCATGCCCTGCAATATGGCTCGATGGCCTAAATGAGTGAAGATCTGAGCGTGAGGTCAGGTAGCTTTCAGACAAAACATTTTGAATAAACTTCCCCCTTTGAGATTGATAACAAACAGAAGTTCATGGGAGACAGATAGCACTACTGTCCTTTGAATGCTGTGGGTTCCAATGATTGTTTATGATGTGAATCTGGTCGCGCATGTGTGCCCTCCTGATGCCCAGTGTGAGGATGTTGAGTGTTGTGTATGTGTGTTGCATGTGCCCCTCTCATGCCCAGATGTGAAAGACAGTCTTTGTGCGTCCTTTGGAGAATCAGAGGGGTCGCCTCTACAAAATTCCCGCCTGCTGAAGTAATGGCACCGTCGGAAAAGCCGCTATTGTAGTTCTTCTGACAATGAAACGCCTCTCTTCAATGGCATGGCGAGAAAAATGCACCCAGTTTGTTTTCTGCCGCTCTGTCTTTCTCACTCTTGCTGTCACATTCCCAAGTTGCATGCCCATGCATTCCTCCCCTCTGCCCTCTCCCTCAGTCCAGACCGTGGCTCTGCACTGCCCTGCCTCTTTCTCACCCAGCCTCGTCTCTCTTTTCTCACCCTTTCTCTTTTTCACACCCACTCTCTCTCTCTCTCTCCCTCTCTCGGTCTTCCACCCCACCCCCCTTCTCTGTCATATGGTTAATCCAGTTGAAGGATAAGATTTCTATTCATCAACCCTGGACACTGGGCTACAAGTCCTGCCATGACACCAGTCACAAGTGAATTTGGTGTAAAATAAATAAATAAATAAATAAAATAAAAGGGATGGTAATGTACCAGAGTGTAGCACCTCGGATGCTGACGTCAACGTTTTCCAGCCTGCTATTTTGTGACAATGCTGACACAGTCTGTAACATTATGGTCCACGGGGGCGTTGGAGTCACTCTGTTTCACATTTCTGATCAAATGTCTCAGGGGTGACAGAGAGACACTCATTCCTGGAACAATGTGGAAGGAGAGAGAGAGAGAGAGAGAATGGCCTTGATTATTCTATCACCCTGGAGAAAAGGCCAAGGAATGCATTAAACTAGCTACTGTAGCTTTGTTCTGGTGTTCTGATTTGTTTGAGCAGGGAGCAGTGGCGATGGCCTTTAACAGCACACTGAATAAAGGAGGAATTATGTGGTGGTCAATAGACAAACATAACCTGGCAGAGACCAGAGTGCAACACAGTCACAAATGTGAGCGATGATTCACTATTGATTTACAACAGGTTTCATGTAGAGTTGTGGTGAATTTAGTCATAGTGCACTGAGGTGTATAGTAGGGCCTAGATTCATATCTACTCTTTGCCTACATTCTGTCTCAGGCAATGCCATTCTCCATGTTAATGAGTAATTACAATTGTTACCTCCACTCGAGGGGGTTTCAGCATTGTCTGTTGCACTGCACTTGCTGCAGATCTTGAGTGGTTAGCATAAAAAATGATAATTATTCTCATGAACAGAATTTTTTGTTGTTGATTTTTTGCTAATTGATAGCATTGTCAACTTCAGCATAAAACTGCAGTTACAATTGACATCTTTCAATGTCTATAACACCTCTCTGCTCTGTCTCTCTCTGTCTCCAGCGCTGTAAGGACTGTCTGAACAGGCTGGCGATTGCAGTGATGAACCAGTGGCCAGGGGTGCACCTGCGGGTGACAGAGGCCTGGGATGAGGACGGCCACCACCCCCCTGATTCCCTGCACTATGAGGGCAGGGCTGTGGACATAACCACAGATGACAGAAGAACAGACAAGTATGGTCTTCTAGCTCAGCTGGCTGTGGAGGCTGGGTTTGACTGGGTGCACTATGAGTCCAAGTACCACGTCCACTGCTCTGTTAAAGCTGGTGAGTCTGAGAAGCAAGAGCTTCCATAGAAGAACATGCACAATATCGTGTCATGTCATTGCAAGTCACCTCATACTGTAGCATATTTGATATAAGAACACATAAGTAAGCAACAGAGTTTTTCTGACATCTTACCATTCTCCATTGATTCTGTCCCAGATCACTCGGTGACCGTGGAGAAAGGCGGCTGTTTCCCAGGTCTGGCCCGGGTGAGTGTTGCTGGAGGGGGGCTGAAGACCCTGTCATCGCTGGCTCCTGGAGACAGAATCATGGCCTTGTCTGGGTCAGGTCAAGTAGTGTTCAGCAAAGTCCTTCTGTTCCTGCACCGGGACCAGAACAGCAGGTCCAGTTTCCTGGTTCTGGAGACTGAGTACGGCCACAGGCTGGCCCTCACTCCCTACCACTTGGTTTTTCTAGCCCCCCATTACAAACGTCACCACAGTGAATACCAGGCTCAGTTTGCTAGCAGGGCCAAGAGGGGGGACTATGTTCTTGTCAGTGGACCAGAGGGTCGAGTACAGCCATCTCGAATCATCTCCGTGTCAGCAGAGGAGGGGGTGGGGGTCTATGCACCCTTGACAGAAGATGGGACTTTGTTTGTTGATGGGGTGCTGGCATCCAGCTATGCATTGGTAGAGGACCACAGACTCGCACACTGGGCGTTTGGACCTCTTCGGTTCCTCTCCTCACTCAGCCAACTGCTTTGGGGAGAGAGCTCAGAGGAAAGGCATACTACAGAGGGCAAGGCAGCTGGCACTAAGTCTCCATCTCAATGTAGCACTTGGATCCATGACAAGCGAGGTGCGTATGTGAATAATGACACTCCAAACAGCCAAGGCAACTTGTCTGTACCTCTTACAACGGACACTGAGGAGAAGCTCTCTTCACAAAGAGAAGTATCTGGTGTGCACTGGTATGCTAGGCTGCTGTACAGCCTTGGACACATTTTTCTAGACTCCAAGTCATTTCATCCTTAAAAGCCTTAAAAGTTCAGCACTGGTACATGTGTCCTACTGATAATTTCTTACTGCTTCGATACATTTACACTAATGCCTCTGTATTTACTGTTACTCTGCCTTGCAAATTGTTTATTGTTAGTTTCATGCAGTAAAAAGGGATTGTTTGCATCTTTCTCACCAATGTTTGCTTTATGATGTATTGTAATGAATTCATACTTGTCATGTTTAGAAATAAATTTGATGAATTTGATTTTCTAAACGGGCCAGTGTAAGACACGGTTGCCATTTGTACATGATGTAACTTGTTTAAACTATTTCAAATCGACATATATGGGCAAATTATATGCCACATTATTCTAATGCAATAAGAATAATGAGGTTTTTTTGCCATAAACAATAAAAACTTTATTTTTGTACCTTCTTAATTGTAATATATATACGTTGCAATTTATTGTAATTATTCAATTAACTTCATGTATTGTATGTCCTTACTCATTGTTTTTATTATGTTATTAAACAGATTAAAATGTCTTTTTATTTAGGAACACTCCTCCATGTGTTCTTTTTCTGAAGTTTTTAAGCTAATTTATCATCTGCTTGGTTTATAAAAATATGAGATACTGAGTATGGAAGCCCTGAGAGACACACACATGATCATTTGTAGAGCACTTAGTCCTCTGAGCATTACATGTGTAACAAAGGGTTAAAGCGCTCCATGGAAATCTAGTCTAACAGGCAGACAAGTTAATGAAAAGCCCAGACACATACTTAATATTCTTACACTCTGCCCTATACCTCTGGCTCCTTATCTCAATCACAGCCTTTATCGTGGTTTCAGGGGAATAGACAGTACAAACTTCTCAAAATACTACAAGTTTTATTCATGGTTGAAGAATAATGTGGGTTAAAACAATTTGTTGGGGATGCATTTTTTTCACCAGTCTTTATTTAGCAATTTTTTTCTCCAAACTCTATTTAGAACATGTAATACTGTACTATGCATTTTGACATGTTCCAAGTGCAGTTCAGAAAACAGAATTAATGGAGCCAGTTATCAATTAGCCTATGTTTTACATGTAATTTTTTTTTCTTTTTATTAACTCCTGTTCATTCAGAATCTGCTTTAAAATGGTGTACGTGTGGTAGTTGCCCCCTGTGCAGGTCATGTTCAGGGCATGTAATACAAGGTTATACACCCCCTTGTGGAGGATTTGACACTATGTCAATGAATTATACTGTTTGTACTGTAATTTCCTATGATATTCAAAGAAAATGTGCAATTCAATAATCCAAAGAGCAATCTGCAAGTAAATAAATAAATGAAAGAAAAATAAAGATTGTTGTGTACAGTTAGCTATTAATGGAGGCTTTCCCAACCTTGAAGTCAAGACCCCAAGTGGGATCTCCGGATATAAAAATGGTTCCCTTGAAAATATAAATCGAATCTAATTAATATGACTAAAATAGCTTTCGATCTCACATGTGAAATTTTTAAAACTGAACATTCTAATGATGATGTCCCAATAGTTACTGACCTCAGAAAGCTATGGTGTTCTAGAATTCTAAGAAAGAATTCTGAGAAAACTTTCCAAAAAACTTACACTTGAAAAGGCTAATGACACTGGCAATTAATCAAAGTGTAATGGACTCTTTACACTATGTTATTTGTCAAATCATTAACTTGAAACACATGGAGTAAACAAACCACAAGACCTAACTGTACTCTGTGCATGTAGCCAAGATATTTGTGTCAGTACTTGATAGATCAAATATAAATAAAGGTGTTAGAACTTGCACAATGAGCACAAAAATATAATTCTATTGTTCTGATTTATGTTCTGTTGTAAACAGCTGTGTGAAGGTACTCCTGAGGATTATCCTTGAGATACAAGAGGCAGATGGGAGAGCACCCACTTCCCAAACTGGCCAATAGGAGAAGTCCAGTGTCCTAATACCACCCTCTATTTACATCCACTGACCAATCACTGAACAGAGAGTCAGAGCCTTCCAACCAGTCTCAGCCCCAAAAAATCTAATCCAATCTTGCTAAAGCTGAATGGGGAGTTAACTAATCCTGTCAGGGTCACCAGTAATAACCTATTTTCAATATGAGAACCTGCACAGCCAGCAGTACGTCCATGGCTATTTCACACATTCACTGACTCAATCCTCCAGGCAGACTATTTTTTACAAAATGCAGGACAAATTCATCCTGCTTGAACAGTAATAATAAGTATTTCACAATATATACACTCTAAAAAGGAAAGGTGCGTAACAGTACTAAACAGTGGTCCTTTGACATGTAATCATATGTGACCTGCTTTTGGTGTTATAGCACCTCTTTTTGGTGCTATTACAACATGGCAACAAAACCAAAAGTTTTATTCTCCCTTTTTATTTGAGATAAACATATGACTACCATTTAATTGGTATGGTAAAGACTCAACCTTGTGAATTGGACCCAAATTGGATTTGAACCTATGTCCAGTCTTAATCCCAAGGGCAGATTTGTACACCTCACCCCAAACTATTGAAGAACCATTAAAGAATCATAGTGAACATATAGAACATATATAACCAATAAGACTTCTATATGAAATCATGAAAAAACGAAGAACTAAAACGCGAGTGCCTCTACGTGTGATTGGAGCAGAGGAGCAGAATCTCTTGTTGACCGGCGTGGTGAAATGGCTTCTGGTGTGAACAGCCAGGCTCCTGCTCGCACGAGAATTGACACTTTGCGGCACTTCGGCATCTGGTGTGTTTCTAGTGTAATGATTCCTGTCACTATCCACTGCATACTATCCAATAAAGCAGCAATGCCATAAGAACATATTTAATTATGAACCACTTATCTCTGTTTGGAACCACCGGTGGTTCTTTAACAACAGTGGATAACAGGTTCAAATGGTTCTTTAAATAGTGATGGTTCTGTAAAGCACACAAAGAACTTCTAAACAACCATAATTTTTTAGCTGCAACCAAGCAGCTAGCATAGGGCTCGGGAAGTGGGTGGGAAGTAAAATGGTTCCTACGCATTGCTTCAGATGCCAGTGACCATCTTTGGTGGGTTACTTACATCGACTTGCACTGAGAAATCGGAGGAAGGGATGGAGAAAAAGAAGGGTCGATGTTTCTTCCATAATGGTCATGAGATTTTCTGTGGCAGCTTTTCACGCAAGACTTTCAAACCAGTTTTTAACCCACAAATCTGCCTGTCAACACACACAGTCAATGGTAGTGATCCTCTACAAACAGTGGCTTGCCTCAGAAATGTGATGTCAGCTTCCTAAGCCCTGTAAATTGGTCGGTCTGTCATTGGGCAGTCTGTTATAAAGAATTCAAAAGATTTTGTTTGCCACGACATAGTACATGATAGAGACATGAAATTTGCCACATTGATATTGGTGTGCCAACGCATTACAATAATCAGTTGCCAATTTGCAAGATGGTGGTGCAATAATAAAAGGTCAAAATGTCAAACTTTGAAAAGCTAGAACTCATACACCACAAGTCCGATTGACACAAGACTTTGTACACATACACAGCTATCCTTGGTCTACAACTTTGCTAATAGGACCACCCATGTCACTGACCACATTGGACCACCGCCACACATGCAATATTGGACTTTCCGCCACTTAGATTTTTTTGAAAATAGCTTTTTCCCCTCAGTTACTCCGAGGTTGTCCACCTGATTCTCACGAAACCTGCTGTGTGGCATCTAGATACCAACGTCTTTCATTGTATAATTCTGATGAATATAATAAATGTAACTTTTCAAATGGTGTCTTTGTTTACCACCAAAAGTAGGCATGACTGCGAAAAAAGCCAAAGTACTAGGATGCGCCGGTCTGATGTATAGAGACATGAAATTTGCCACAATGAAAGATATTGGTGTGCCAATGCCTCACAACAAATTTCACAACAGTTGGCCAGATGGTGGCACTATAATCAAAGGTCAAAACGTGCAACTTTGAAAAGGCATTGCTTGTATGCCGTAAGTCTGACTGACATGAGGCTTTGTAGGCTTACGCATATCCAGCTATTGTTAGTCTACAACTTTGCCATTGGAACCACACATGTCCGCCACATTGGATTTTTCACCATTTAGAATTTTTGTAAAATTGCATCTTTCCTGCCGATTCACCCGATTCTCACAGAATTTGCTGTGTGGCATCAGTGAAATCAGTGCTAGGCCAAACCGTATGACCGCCACATCCAATCGAATTTGGAAGAATGCACTGCAAAGGAAGTGACATGTTACCCATGAACACAGTCCAATTTGCACCAAAGAGGTTTAAGTATTGGAAGAGGACAATTGGAGAAAGATGAATGGGAGACAGATGTCCTCACTGAAAAATCAACACCACGTCATTCAAGAAAGTTGTCTGTGGAATAGCAATCAACTGCTTAAATATCAGGAATGTCAATTTCAATCTTGTAAATAAAATATTTTCTCATTTTTATGTCAACACTAGCCAAATGGCTATGCTAGCTTACCATCATTGTTTGCGCATTGTCAAAATAGGTGAAATACGTCATCAATATGCACCCAAAATATAACAAAAATCCCTTTTAAAAAAGATCTAATGTCAATATGTTTAAATGTTAATACATCTCTAAGACCCTAATTATTGCAGCGCTGTTTCTCAATCAAATAAGCATCATGTACTTTCACTGGTATAAGCAATTTTACGACCCACTCCATTCATTTCGGCACTCCCAGGTCTGCCTATTTTTCCAGAGCTGATGAGAGAAGTAGCCAGGGAGAGCAACGTCTTGCTTCTTGGAGTGTTTGGATGGCCTCTGGGGACTGCATTAAGTATGGCTACTCCATGTTATGATGTCATAAGTCCCTCTAATCTACCCACAACACATCCTCTTTTGCTGTTAGCTAGCATTAGCATTATCATTATCTACCAAATATTAAAGCTAATGTCACCTACCAAATGTTGCAGTAAATGCTAATTACTGTTATTCAGAGACCATCTGATTAACAATAGCTAGCATTAGCTGTAACATCTGGTGGATGACATAAATGTTTGGTAGCAAATAGGATGTTAAAAGTATAATCTGTAATGACGTCAAACAGCGACCTCTAGGCAAAAAAGCCCAGCTTGGTATTGCGCTTTGTTTACTTTTTTGTTTTGGTCTGATATGTGGGTTTAGTAACTTATGATACTGTGAATTTCTCCAGACCTCTCTTGGTGTAGCCTGAGGTGTGGCCAGCAGTAGCAACCCCTCCCCTATGCCCACTGAAATTCAATCCACACATCAGACAAAAACAAAAACTGTAAACAAAGCGCAGTACCATCTTGTCATCTTTTGCCTAGAAGTCACTGTGATGACATTACAGATTCTACTTTTAAAGGGATAGTTCGGAATTTTGGACATTAAGTGGTATGGAATACTTGCTAGTACTGTAGTTGATGCAATGCCATTAGCTTAATCACTGAGTCCCATGGTTGGAGTTCTGGCCTGTCGCCTGTTTCCAAGCGAACTGGGAAGCGTCAGACACCAGGCAAAAAATGTACAACATATTTTTGTTGTTGATGATTGAAGCTTTTGCCTGCATGTTAAGGTGTGGATTAACACATTTTTGTCTCATAACCCCATATTTGGCTGTCTGACGATTCCTGGTTCGTTTGGAAATGAACTATGTGTATTCATATAATTGAACTCTTTGATACATGGGCACGCTTGCTTCGCTTTACTGAGGTAACCGCAGTCGGCCCGATGAGAATAAATATCGTTATACGTTCCTCCAGTCCATGAATTTACTGTGAATAAAGCAGAAGCAAAGCTGCCTTCAAGTCCTCCTGTGAAGCTCCTACTTCCCAGTCTGGAAGTTGCAAATATGACATGTCACATATTCAAGTGCTTTGGTTGGAAACAGGGTTCTTACTGGAAATGACAATATGAATTATAACCTACTATAACCTAAACACAAAATGAATGTAATTGATGTTTTAATAAGTTGTTTTTGAGCCATTAATAATGATTTCTATGACTTGAAGCAGTTGTGTGCGGATGTATGTATCCGCGCGCCCCAACTCAGCAACTCTGGTATCATAGAAAAACCCTCCCTCTTGTAATTCCCACTTTGTTGGATTGTTCATGTGCTCTCAAGTTGTATTTACAATATTTCCGACATGACTCGAAAGGTCATTAAAGGGATAGTTCAGATTTGTGGACATTAAATTGTATGAAATACTTGCTAGTAGTGTATGCAAAGCTACTAGCTTACTTACCGAGTCCCGTGGTTGGAGTTCTGGCTGGGTTAATGTTAATGTCCAAAAATCCGAACTATCCCTTTAATACAGTCCCCCTTGTTCAGGGCCCTTTTCACGGTGGCCATTTGATATGTCATCGCAGCCACAGACATTCCAGTCACAGCCATTCCACGTCACAGCCATTCCAGTGAGACAGCATGCACAATACCAGGGCCCTGACATAGCATATCTAAGTGGAACGGGACCATAATTAATGTTATTAATTACACCTGTGTTTACCCTGCGATGACATGTCAAAATGGCTGCTGTGAAAAGGGCCTATCCAGTGTCATCCCAGCCTCAAACCTTTCACCCAAAGTGTTGACCACGAAAGTATGCAGAGTTAAGGGTCTTTGATCAAATTCCTTGCTACATGTAGCATTCTGAATAACAGATCTAAAGTAGATTTTCTAAGCAAGCACAGAGGCTGGGGGGGGATTCATGGACTTTTCCACAGTAATTTTGCCATTACTTACATAACAAGTTCTAATTATATCCCCAAACGACACTGTCATTTTTATGGATTTACCCCGACCGCCACCGCCATTTTGTGTTACGATAACTCGAATAGCTTTCATTTTAATCTTTTCAAATTTGCGGTGCACATTTATGACCCAGAGAGGAAGAAGCCTATTGATTTTGGTGACCCCATGACTTTTCGTCTAGCACCAACATTAGGCCCAACATTCATATCCTATTTGTGATCGAAATAACTCCAATAGCTTTCTTTCGAAATCTTTTCAAATTTGCAGTGCAGATTCATGACCCCTAGAGGATGAACTCTATTGATTTTGGTTACCCAATCACATTTCCTCTAGTGTCACCATCTGGCCAAACTTTAAATTTTAAATGTTAGAATTAGTGTATCTCGAATACCTTTCATTCTAATCTTTTCTCATTTGCTGTGGACATTCATGACCCCTAGAGGAAGAAGCTTATTGATTTTGGTGACCCCATGACCTTTCCTCTAGCGCCACCATCAGGCCAATTTTCAAATTAGTTTATCTCCTGATCTGTTAGTCATACCAGTCATGAAACTTCATGTCAGTCATGAAATCCAGAGATGCGTCTACTCATGCAAAACAACTTTGCCATATGAACCTATGAAGTCCGCCATATTGGAATTTCCGCCATCTTTAATTATTGGGGGAAAAAACATTTTTCCCTACTCTCCCTTGCCTGTTCACCTGATTCTCACCAAATTTGCTGTGTGTCTTCAGATGTGTCATTTAAATAATTGATAGGCCAACCCATATGACAGATCCAATCAAATTTAGGAAAAATGCATGGTAAACAGGAAATGCTTTGTTCCTTGTGAACGCACTGTCCGATTTCCACCAAATGTGACAAATATGTTTACCTTACAATCATAAGGAGGCCTGTGAAGTTCTGAGTCATCTTGCCTCATGGTGGCACTATTCTCATAAAACTAATAACATTAAATACTTCTCAACGGCCCTCGTTAGGGGCATGGTCAAAAGGTGGATTGAGAATTCAGGCCATTCGGGCAGATACCCGCTGTCGATCACTGACAGCACATGTCTAGTTTGGACTATGCAGTTTTTGCCATACCCAAAATTCAGCATGCCACTGTCTTAAATGTGGCCTTTTTTTTTTAAGATAGAATAATTAAGTGGCCCTTACAAAAATCACTTGATCCCTGTTCTTCTTGGCTTGCCCTTCATATATTGGGAAGCCATTTTTAACCATTCCTCAATTATAAAGGGGCACTTTGGTATCCAAAGTATAAAGGGTGAAGGCATGACCACCCCTCCCTCCTACTCTGCTACACTCACCCAGCTCTTTGACCTCCACCTATGGAGAAATCAGCTAGAGTTGAAAGCCACTGTGACACACAAGATTTGAACCTGTGCCTTGCATGCACAAAACTAATCATCTGTAGGCCTAATTCAGCCAATAGGAAAGCCTCCTGGCAATTAATCTTACAGAGGGGGAGGGGGCTCTGTTAAAAAGCCTGGTCGCAAAACTGGAATTTTAGGTGGACTGGACCATGTTTTAGAGCCAATCTCACAGGGATTGTTGTGGGTGATTTGAGGGGATGATAGAGGTTGGCATCATCCTGGTTAACACAAATTTTAGCAAGGGAATGAGAACTAGGAAAAGGCACAGTCAGAAGTATGATTTGGGAAACCACATAAATAAGAGATTTGGTGGCTGTGTTTCCTTTGCTCAGTTTCAGTGCGCCTGGTGGAAAACCTGAAAGGGCCAAGTAGCCTACTCCAGTTTAGGGCAAATTCGAAGCATTAATGCATTCTCAACGACTTGGCCTGTGAAATGGATGACTGCATGCCAACAAAAAGGGGCAGGGGTTGGAAATTACCAGCCTAGGTAAAATAACATATTCTAGTTTGATCAGAAGATAAATTTGCAATGTTACTTGAGATAAAAGTGACTGCTGTCACAAGTTAAACATTTCACTGCTCATCAAATTGGGCGCAATGCATTCATTAATATGCATGTTGGTGGGTAGCTTGCTTTAGTCCCGCTATCATTACAATCTTATGAAAAATGGCTTCCACTGGTTCTTAAAATCTTATGACAACTGTCCCCACCATATTTCAATGGCCCCTACTCCCCTAAATTAAATATGCTGTCTGCCAAAAAAAATCAATGTTATAGCTACATTGTTGCCCATTCTCTTCCTGTAACGTTAGCTATAACAGAATCTTGTTTCGCAGCTGGCGAGTTGTAAAAATAATATTTTTGTAACGTCTGTTTGCATGGATAGATATTTGACGTCGTTGTTATTAGCTAGCTATACTAGCCACTGCTGCTAGCTACTTGGCGGAACACACTTGTGTGTAGAGTAGACGCAACGCAGTTTAGTGAAGTGAACTGATGATGGTGACCCATACAAGGGTACCCAAGGCAAAGTTGAGCTGCAAATTTAGCTAGATACATGTCAGGAAATGCCTGAAACTTCGTATTAAATATTTATTGGGATATCAATTACGTTTTTGGATGGAATGTTGGATGTACGATTTTGTGCAAACTTGCTGCAGCTTTCACGACCTCGCGAGTCAGATTCCAGAACAGAAGAGAAGCTAGCTTGCTAGCCTTGAAGCTAATTTCACAAGCAAGGAGTTAAAGCAAAAAGCTAGCTAACCTAGCCAGTCTAACTGAGCTCGCTGCATCAACTTGAGAGACCTCTGAATTCGGGACGTTGCTGGTTGGAGACTCATCTCGGTGTTGAACAATTCTGCAACGGAATTGAGTGATTTTGCGATACGCATGAATTGCTGGCTAGCTGGCTAATGCATTAAAGCTACCATCTCGTCGAGAACCTAGCCTCTCACTGTACCGCTTGCTATCCGCCGTGCACTTCCCCCACTCTCCCTCCAGCCGGCTAGCCACAACGTTAGTCCGGTAAATAAAATGAGACAACCATCAACGTTTTGGGAAGCTGTGCGGCTGACTGGGCTGTGCTGATGTATGAGGACTTGACAATTTAATTGCAAGGTGAGTAGCTTTTCTTATCGGTGCTTTCTTTAAACTTCTTCAGACAAACCAACCTGACCTTAAACCGGGTAATGTTAGCTTGGCTAACAGTTAGCTCCCAGCCCCTATGATGGTTATGTCTACGTGCTGGGGTGCAAGGTAACGTTATTGTATTGCTAACTCCGCTAACGTAACGATTTAACATTAACTTCTGTTGCACCGAATCATCAGTTGACCATTTTTTGATATCAGCGGTTGTAGCTACTTTCGGTTGATGTTGTTTCGCTTATTTTGTACTTCTTACTGTTGCATCAATATTAGGTTTACTGGATAGCTTTTCGCGCAAACTGGGTAACATTACCAGCTTGTCATCAGCCACTCGGGCCAGGCTATTCCCTGGAACGGAACCAATCCTTTGAAGTCCGTGTTTACACTGCGATAGCTAGCTGGGCTAACGCTAACATTAGCTTCCAAATGTTGCAATAGGATCAGCGACATGATCCAAGTTGTGTTTGTAGTATGGACACATATGAATAAATGACGGTATAAGAAGGATAATGTTATTGACTAACAGCAGTCAATGGAAATAAAACAGGGTAGGACTAAATTTGTACCACTTTGCGGGTAATGTTAGCTATCGTTTAGCCTGCACTGGCCTTGGGATTTGCGAACCTGCCAACTTCATTTTGACACAAAGTATGGGCAGAGCCCATTTTGATATATGGCATTTTGATTTGCTAAGTTATAGCTAGGACTCCAAGTAGGTATGCATTTACAATTGTGCGTTGTCGGTGTTGGAACCGCCCTGCAGTTGATCAAGATATTCAGCCAGTGTGACACATCTTTTACATTTCACTGGTAACATTAGGCAACAAATATATTTCGAAGAGTGTTTGCCCTTTTAGTAGCTTGCTTGCTTATACGTATATTGTGTTTGGTTGAGGATGTTTTGGCTATAGATTTCTGTCCTGGACAGTCCGGTCTAGATTGGTGAACATTCACTACTGTTTTTCTTTATTTTGTCTGGATTTCCTGACCAGAAACAAGACAGAGAAGTTTATCTACCCTCTAATCTATAATGCCACACAGATGTACTCCTCATTTGAGAACGAATTGAGATAAGACTGAAGAAGAGGTGGCTGTGATTTACAAGGGATAAATGCACCATTTCTGGTTTCTTGTACCAATTGTACCACTAAAGTGTAAACCTGAGTTGTATGTTTAAGTTCAGACAAACATTGTATGAGTCCACAATATCAGTCCCTTTCATTTTCACTTAAGTATCTCCAAGCAGTACATTGGTATGGTATTACACATAATCTTGATTCCCTGGTTTCTATAACTTTGTGAGATAGTCATCTGTGTTAACAAATGTGAAATGAGGTGTAAATTGTACTTTAGGTAGGCCCACAAAAGGACACATAGCTTGTCCTGTTTAGCAAACGTTAGCTTTTGGTCAGAATAGTGGTCCCTGCCATTTATACATTATTGACACACTTGCAGTAATGTTAAACATAGACTAAGCAGTGTCAGCTGTTACTTCACTATAGGTTGCATTTATATTTCTCATTAATCCGTTAGTTTCCACTGTTGAGTGTTAAAGAAACATTTCGAGCAGTTTAATCATTTTGTATTTCCATAGCATAACCTTATTGTGTGAGTAATTTGGCCACTAAGTAGCTGCACACTATTTATTTTTTTTTTTTTAGGTTTCATACGTTTTCATAGCATGCCTGCTAGCGGAACTATGATATGAATGGCGAGGGTTCAGCACGAAATGATAACTGCTGCAACAGGAAGTTCTTTATACGGAAGTTGTATTTTCTTTGTGTATCCCGTTTTATGGTTGTTTTATTTATAAAAACAACATTTCACTTTCTACATTTTGTGCATTTCATACAGTAGTTGTGCCGGTTTGGATTATGCATTGCGGGGTAAACAAATATTTGAATGGTTAAAGCGATTTCTGAATGATTCTGCTATGGCGCTATTTTCATGAGTTTGAGACCAAGCTCGTTCTGCACATTAGTGCTAACGCTAGCCAGAATACGCGGCGTAGCGGAATCAACTAAATCGAGGACACAACAGCCTTATTTCGTAGCTGGCTATATTCAGCAGAGAACAGATGATGACTTGTATAAAGTACATTTGAAAAGCTAAGGACGTCATAGCATAGTATTGTATGACCAATGCAGGGTTTTCCTTTCACAATTTAGGCTATGCCTTCCATAAACAATTAGTTAATGGATTATGGCAGTGGCTGGCTAGATTGTTATTTTGGCATACGCGTGACAAAATAACTATCGGCTGGGCCAACTGTAGTGGACATCTGGACTTGCTGGATTTGATACTTTTAGGCTTTCAAGCTCTTTAAGAGTTGTCATTTTCTAACCCATGTGCAGTGGTATTTAGGGCTGCATGATATGGGAAAAACTGTGTGATATGCGATTCACCTTTTGGATATTGCGATATCGATACGACAAATATAACAAATGTTAAAATCTTAGTGTACCATTCTTCGTTCCTCCTGTGTAAATGTGCTGCTAATGTATATCACATTTAAAAATACCAGGCAGATGATTTGCCCTATTTCACTATGACGTTTCTACTACATGTCAACATTACAACTCATGGACTGAATTGCCCACTAATGCCCCTTTTCAAATTCTATAATTCTACAACTCAATTCAAGTGATTCAGGCTTTTATATACAAACTCTTGACAAAAGGCACTGGGTTAGGTAGTCAAAATGAATGATGATTTTGCTATTTTTAGCAAGCGCAACATCTGTGTAGTAAATTAAAAGATTGATGTTACATTCATTACAGCTGAAATAACATACGCTATTATATGGTAATTTACAAAGGTGATGTCAATACAACTCTTGTTTTTTGAGTGTGAGTGGCATTTCCCCCTCTCATGCACAGCAATGTGCGTTCTGTTAACATCATCTCTTCAGTTAACACTCACCGATGGCAAGATGCATGGATCCGTTGTCCATGTTGCTGCTCCTCGCACACATTCCAGCTGGCCAAATCCTCTCACAGTCCAAGAACCATGTTATCCCCGCTGTGTGTAAAGGCTGTTTGTAAACACTGGCTTTTCATTTCAAAGTTTTGTTTGTTATTTTCAAGTTTACAGGCATCTTCTTTGTTTGTCTCGTCTTCAACTATTCCAACTTCTGGCCTAGACATTTTTTTTCTCATCTCATATTCACATATCACAGCTCTTTGTGATGTGTAATTGTGCAACTTGATATCACAATGATGATAAAAAAACAACAACTATATATCCTGCTGCCCTAATAGTTAGCAGACTTCAAACTGTCACTTGTATGCATCCACGGTTGATATTACTATGGACTGTTGCCTTGCTAGATTTATTTGTCGTTTTTTTGTCTGTAAACGAACATTCACCAAGTTGATCCTTCTATTCTGTCATGTTGCAGATCTCTCTCAAGGAGGTCAAAATCAGTAGAGGGGATGGACGAGCAGAAATCAAACT
Organism: Parasudis fraserbrunneri; assembly: GCA_900302295.1. NCBI lineage: Eukaryota > Metazoa > Chordata > Actinopteri > Aulopiformes > Chlorophthalmidae > Parasudis > Parasudis fraserbrunneri. Next base: position 16,916 of record OMKL01051668.1, read on the forward strand.
GCGAAGAAAATGACTCTGAACCAACAGGTACTGTTGCTCTGCTCTGTTCTATCAACCCACATAGTCCTGAACACAAGGTGCACTTGTTGAATAATAACAGAATGGACATATCGTCTGCAATTAAGAAAATGTCTTTTTTAAAAGATGGATCATAACTTTATAAAATGTATTGTGCTCTGATGTACATTCCCTCAAATGCTGATATGAAGTAAACAAGTAAAATACGTGTAGCTGAGAAATGAAAGGATGATTTGTGTTTTCCCGAGAGAGATTTCTCTTGTCAGGTGAGATTATAAGAGGTGATGATAACAGATAGTAGAGAATAGAGGAAAAAGAACTGACTGCTAATAAAAGGCAACTTGAATAGACACTCTTTGGATTCTCACAGTTAGAAAAATGCATTGGAAAGAAAACGGTTAAAATGAGGATGGAAAGAAAGGATGGTATGAATCAATTTTTAGCGAAAACCAATGATTTCCCATTTTGTGAGGT
>OMKL01051670.1:0-15955 GCA_900302295.1 Parasudis fraserbrunneri
AGTAACATGCCTTCAAATGCCAATCCCTAGTATACACCATAGTTATATAAAATTTTAGTAACTACTTCATAGTTGCATCGTCACAGACAATAATGCAGGTCATACCCAGAGCAGGCTGGTTCTGTACATGGGAGTACGTGCTGACAAAGTGGTCTGTCTCATTAGCTGGGAAGAGGCTGGGCTGGATGAAGGTCAGCAGAGAGTAGACCTCCTGCAGGTTGTTCTGGATGGGAGTCCCAGTTAGCAGGACCCTGAAGCCCACTGAAAACTATGAAGAGAGTAGCAGGTCAGGTCTGGTCACTGTTTGGGGCAAGGAAACAGAGAAGGCAATAGAGGCCTTTCACAGAATGTTTAGAACGCCCATTTGTCCTCCATGTTGGAAGAAACAGCAATTGCTGTGTGCAAAACAATGTTGCAATGTGTTGATATATGAGAAATATGTAAACAAAATGTCATAATTTCATGTCTTATTACTGGATCTTGTAAACACGTCGCAGTGGAACAGTATCATGCTTTTCCAATGTTTATCTACCACTGCACAGAAATTAGGCATTTTCTTACTTTAGTAGTTACCAGTGGTTGCAGGCAGTGTTGGAAGAAAGAGAACTACACAAACAATCTGTGCAAGGTCTCTATTGCTTGACAACACAATCCTACAGTTGTCTGTCATGAAAAAAATTGTAAATATGCTCCCAAATGGAGATAAGACAGGAGTTTACAAATAGGATGTTTAAATTAGTACCTCTGTCAGGGTTTTGTGCAGCAGCGAGTTCTGATTCTTCAGTCTGTGAGCCTCATCTACCACCAAAACCCTCCACTTCCTCCTGCAGAGGAAAGTGATAAGAAATTTAGATTGCCCGGCTATGTTAGTCTGCAGTTGTACACCTTCAGCCCCAAAGCAAGGAAAACGGTCTTGAGCATTATCTCCTTTCCTGTAAAGTCTGTCTTGGTGGTTGTGCTGTGAGCACTAGTCCACCATGTGAAATTGCTGGTATGTAGGGCCAGGCAGTATTACAATATTTTTAAAATCACACATTACATTACCATGCATTTCAACACGATGTACACCAAGTGGATTATCTAGCGTGTTATTTTGCACACATAAGCATTTATTGTGATATACAGTATAGGGCTGAACAATTAATGCGACAAACAAAATGCAATATCCAAATATCCAAATTGCAGGAGGTGCAATATTTGTTAAAGGCAATGAAACACACATTGATAGCTAAGTGGCAAATGTGTGTCACAATACCATTCTAAATTAAGTATTGTGGTAAATGGACTGCATTTATATAGTGCTTTTATCCAAAGCGCTTTACAACTTATCCTTCACATTCACCCATTCCCTCACACACAGACGGCGGAGGCAACCATGCAAGGTGCCAACCTGCTCATCGGGAGCAGTTAGGGGTTAAGTGTCTTGCTCAAGGACACTTCAACATGCTGTCAGGTGGAGCCAGAACTGAACCGGGAACCTTCAGATTACCAGACGACCACTCTACCTCCTGAGCCACTGCCACCCCCCTCCTGCACCACTGGCGCCCCTACAGAGATGTACCGGCTTACAAATCAAATTCTTAAGAAGACATCAAATCGAATTCTTAAGAAGCCATCTTTGTTTGATGCAGATGCCCACAAAATTTACACCAAATGATAATTTTAATACTTTTCAGTGAAAATTATTATTCACTCATATCGCAATTGCAATATCAGTCAAAATAATCGCAATTTAATATTTTTTCAAAATCGCTCAGCCCTAATACACTATACTATCAATATAAAAAAAAATCCTTATGATTATCATGTTAATTTCTTCCATATCGACCAGCCCCACAGGTATGTTTAAGTGTAGATGGCAATAAGGTAAACTATCGGATTATCAAGAAACTCACTACACACTTACCTTCTCAAGAATGAAGCATCTTTGAGACATATCTGATAAACAAAGGACATTTTCACTGTCAGCATAAAAAACATTCAAATAAATATTTGGAGCAAATGACGAAGTTTCGTAAGGAGGGGCTTACACCAGCGGCACACATCTTTATGCACACCATCCTATCCCCCATCCTTGTTTTTTCTCCCTCACCTGCGCTACGGAACCACACCCACACTTTCGCGATGCGTCAATTTCTGGCCAATCCACCAGATCTATCATATTGCCATTCCCCTTTGCGCTTTTGGCTGCCTGCCATTCACTTCCATTTTGTGCGCTCTCCTCTTTAGATACTACCCGTTTCCATCCCTTGTCATAGACATTTCTTTTAAGGCTGAAACCCTGAAGGTTAGTTTATTTCCATATCTATCAATCACCTCTCTCTGACATTATGCCACCTATGCATGCAATTTCCTAATAATTTTCTCCATTTCTTTGCTAGATCTGCCTGTGATCCCGGAAGGAACTCCCCACCCCCACCCTTACTTTCAAACCAACACAGACATTCTAGGAGCTTGCTCGATTGCCTCATTAGAGGGGTCAGAGAATAATTTTTACAGTCTATTGGGGTCTCTGTCTTGTTTTCCTCTTTTTAGGACACTTCCCCTCCAGAGGCCACTGCACCAGGTTGGAGGCTCAATTGCGCTAGTGGTACCACCTTTTCCCCCTCCGGAGGCCACACCACCGGGTTGGAGGCTCGGTTGTGCTAACAGAACCCCTTTCCCACTTCTGGAGGGCTCAAGGAGCTTTGCTCATTCGATCGTATTACAATTTTTTTTAAACTTTTTTTTTTTTTTTTAAACTTGTTTTATGTGTTTGTGTTGTCATTGGTGTAAGCCCAAACTAGAGAAACTCTATATTTACACCATCAAATGGACACTGTGGACACACAGGGTATCACCTCATATGTAGTGAGCAGAACGTGGAAGTCCAGGTTGACACTATCCTTCTGAATCTCAGCCCTTCTGTCTTTGTCTCCCTTGTAACACAGCACGGCCAGAGAGGGAGAGAAGCTATGGGTAACAAAGTTAAGCCTGAGTAGAAGATTCAAGGGTAGGCTACTTTCCACTATAGTCATAGCTTAAGTCGAGCTTAAATCCTATGACTGATTGTGGCATTATAATTCGGTAGAATACAATGGTATAATACAACAAATGTGCGTAAAATCTGTGATTCTCCACATACCGTTCCATCTCCCCCCTCCAGTTCTCCATGACAGAGAGCGGGCTGAGGACCAAGAATGGTCCCTTATTCCCAAGAGCACCCATCATGTATACCAGCAGAGAGATTGTCTGTGGGGACATCAAGAAACATAGACAGAGAACCTTACAAGGGACCTTATTACAACCAGCCCTTTAAGATGAGCACCATTTCATGCTACAGTTCTATGGTGCTACAATGGTGCCATCTAGTGTGCATGTTTGCAACACAGTCGGGTCTGGAGTTAGTATGCTTAAATTGATATTGCCAAGTTCTGATGTACACCAATACTATTTGAAATAGCATGAATATACTGGAATAAGGCATTAATAAGACTGAGTACACCTGATTTTGTCACCACACACCTGACACGTTTTTCCCAGTCCCATTTCATCTCCCAAGATACATCCCTCCTGGTTCTTCAGGCACTGAGTAAGCCACTGTACACCATCCAGTTGATAGGCTCTCAGCTGTATCCCTGGAGACACACAAGAAACTGACTCACTGGGGACTGATGGCATGATGAAATAATTTACTAGAACAACCCATTAATGATTAATATAACGTTATTGATTGATCAGTTGATCGCCCTTGCAGATACCTTGTTATCTAAAGTTAGTTAGTATAATAACGTTATGCCTAACAAGTAATTGAAATTAATAAAGTTTCAGGGGTCTAGGCTACTGGCAATTTAGAACAACAAGTGTTCTTATAATTCATGTTGGCAATCCAGAGACTTCAACATCTAGGATCTCAGTCTTCGTAATTTGTCTTTTTGATAACCGTTCTCCACAATCACATGATTCATGCAATGGATGCCGAACGCGCCATCGAAACGGGCATCGGTCAAGCCTTCTAGGGTCAAGCACGGAGCCCATCAAAACAAATCTGCATGCAACTGAAAAATCATGGCATGTGTGTGTAAGCAATGCATAAATAAAACTGGCTTAGCACACTAAGCTCAAAGAGGATTGCTGTCAAACATGCTGCAACGTGCGGCTCCTCTACTAGCGTCTGAGGTCAAACACAATGGTAATCCTAGAATTGCATGTAATTCCATATATATCACATTATTAACTTCCGTTAATTACAATTAAGGTGAGGGTCAATTGTAAACGCACCTGGCTTATTTTCTGAAGTTTTCATGTGATTAATGCTGCTGTGAACGCCATCCCTTTGCGTACACAGAATATGGTCCGTGTGAATATCGTGGAAAAGTGGATATTTGACTAAATATGAGTTTTCTGCCAAAACTTTCAAAGGCATTTAATATTAAATGACAAGAGCTGACCCCAAGTCGCAGTAATTATTAGGTGAGTACACAGAGTGCGACAAATTAGAATGCCGCGGGGGTGAATTGCGCAAAGGAATTGCCTTGAGTGAAATATGGCTGTATATGGAATACATGCAATGTATAGACTATAAGCCATTCTAGTGCTAACACAATGGCAGCTAACATGAGCAATCAGGAAATAGTTTGCTAGTCATAAAGTACCCACAAACCTTTTAAGCCCCATTTCTGCAAATCACTTTGAGAAATATTTGTCTTCTTTTTTTCTGGTATACTATTTTTTATTCTCGTAGGAAAGCTTGTCATATTTTCCAGTTTAGTGGAGCTTCAAGTGGTGGACATGTACGGGCAACTTTCACGCGCCAATGTTTATGATTGACCACAAAACTTCCTGACCATGTGATGTGACGTAGAGATAGAGGGCGGTGATAACATAGAACCATATAAAAGAAAGAGCTAGCAGAGGTTGTAGCGCGTGCATTGATTGAGCGGTTTGAAGTAGTAGTAACATATGCGACTAGACAACCTTAGTACCTTAGTAAGGTATCCATTGGTACCAACTATGTCATGCTAGCTTGTCAGCTTGTCATGCTAGCTTGCTAATGCTCAAAATGTAGGATACATTTTGGCGAGGTAAAAACTGCCATGGCCATTTTCAAAGGGGTCCCTTGACCTCTCACCTCAAGATATCTGAATTAAAATACCTCCATGATTAAAATGGGTTCTATGGGTAGCCACAAGTCTCCCCTTTACGGATATGCCCACTCTGGTAATCCCATGCAGTTTTGGGCAAGAACCATGCAGTTCGTTGCATACAGTGCCTATTCTAAAAATATGTATATGTCAAAGGTTTTTGATACCAAAGCACAGCATGAATTTTCTATGGTGTTCCTCAAGGTCTTGGTGTCTTAATTTGGTATTTTTGAGGGATCCTTGACCGTGTTCATCAATTCTGGAGTGGTAAAAATGTTTACAATTTTGCACCAAATCTGTGTAACAAATGGTATCAACCCATAAATTGCTGCAATTTATGAGACATTATTGAGCATGGGAATGGCCATCATACGCTTCGATCATAATGTTCTAAGCCCTTATACAATCTAAACACTAACATTTTAATGGGCGCCTAACCAAAACATGTTATTACAGATTTATGACTAGAAAAACTTTACACACAGTACTGCAGCTCAAATTAACCTTCAGGTTAATCACCTTTCAGATGATGTACACCACTTCTATGTGGCATCTACTGTTGACCGCCTATCCCCTCCTCCCCCACAGGGTCTATGTGTGTCTCAGAAGGTTAAAGCATTTCACAATTAATTCCTGTACTGAAGTCCCTGAAAGTAATGAAAATGAACTCTGCTGAGGAATTGTTAGTCCTTAAAATTGTATATCAAAGACCTCATTTGTTTATTTTATTTATTTATTGATTACACCTTTTTCTTTTTTACTATTCTACGAACTGTTTCTACTCCGACAAATGCAAATATTTTGTACAACATTACCTTATTGTTTGTAAATGCAAATGAAACAATCATAATTTTTTTTTTTTCATTTCTTTTTAAAAAGCTAGCGAATCAAAATACTGGGATGTGTACGTGTCATAATTTGTAGGCCTACTTGACAGATAATTACGTCTATCAGCTGTGACAATATAAAAGAAAGACAAAATTAACTCTTCATTTTTTGTGTCTATATCTTCTGGCATAGGCATAGCATTAGGCTTAGAAGAAAATAATGTGGTTGTGTGCTTATTTCAATAAGGAAATGCAAAATATCAAAATATGTTTATTGCACATATTTACATTACTGCATCAAGTCCCCATTTAGTTAACATTGGTCTTAACATATGAGGAAATGTCCAAATATCCCAGATCACCAAATTCTACTTTCTACAAATGTATAATAGAATAGAATACACAAAAAGCATAGATTACAACACAAGATTAAAACACTTCTTAAAAACCCACTCCTGCTCCACCATGAATAGAACAGGGCAGTGAAGGCTCCCTCAATGAGTTAACTGACTCACTGAAGCTACACAGTGTGTCCAGTCCATTTCAGTGACATCAGTGAGATGCCTGCTTGTTTCTAAAAGCCACTTCATCATGCCTGGTCCTTCACACCGAAGTCAACTCCAAGGTCTTCATTTCATACAGAGAGACACCGCCTTCAGTATCGCCTCCCTGAGAGGTAGTTAGAAAAAATAACAGGCAAATTCAGGCATGGAATAAGAATGTGAGTTCCTGTATGTGTGTATTTGTGTGTGTGTGTGTGTGTGTGTGTGTGTGTGTGTGTGTATTTGTGTGTGTGTGTGTGTGTGTGTGTGTGTGTGTGGCATTTAGATGCTGTATTAGTTCTGTTGCTTTGAATAAATGGTATGAAGATAACAAACCTCACACATGGGATATATGACAGGCCATACCTGCAAACAAAATAAGTCTTATGTAACATATGTCACACACAGTTATTGTAAGTATTCTCAGGTGGAAAAAACAAGCTTTAAAGGGAAAAAAACTGCTGATTTATTTAGCACATAATCTCATACATATCCCAAAACTCTAAAAGGATTTGCACACATTAATTTAATTTGACAGTTATTGAGAGTTAATGACTTTGAATATGTCCTCCAGTGATGTCATGGGAGGACACTGAATCCTTGTGTTGTGTTAATTACAGCTCAATGAAACGATGTGAACGAAAAATAGCAGTTCCTATAACACAAAGTATTAAAGTGACATATTCAGACTCACGAACTCTCAATAACTGTCAAATTAAAGACATCAAGCCTCCTCAATGTGATGTATTTCTGAGTGAAACAGGATAGACAAGTAGGAGCGGATATCAGGAAGGATTTGATTTGATCGTTCAAAAGAGGGCATGACGTTACCATAACTCAAGTGAGCATGACACTTGATCACGTAATGAATTTGTGGACATGTCATCACATGAAAGTATAGGAATAACACTATTTTCTGTTTCTCTGTAGCCTACTAGCCACTAAGTCTACAGTAGAGTGTCTCTGCTATAACGTTAGCTAGCCACAAGCTTCGCACCCTGTTTTTCTCCATGCGTGAGCTATGAGGCTCGTTATGTGGATGGGTGATGTTGCTGTTGACTGGTAAACAGAAAATCTTCTTTTTCCTAACGCTATCCTTGAATGACATTGCTAGGAGTTCATTGCATGATGAAAGACAAGACCAACTCATCACCATGGTAAGTCAAAGTGACTTTATATAACATTTTCGCCAGGAGGCTTCTTTGCCACTTAGCTATCAATGTGTGTTTCAGTGGTCTGCCGTGCAGGCTAGATGCTATGTTAGCCTTCATTTCGAGTGCAAACCTTGCAACTGCAGTGGATAAATCCTTGCATGAAGTAAATTATTTTTCAGTGAAAATCGTGGTTACAAGAAGGCTGAGCAAATAGTTTTGTGTTTCTAAGTGGAATATTTAGGCTGCTATAAGTTTGGAAATGACCAGTGGCCCCATAGCTGTATCTCTTCAGCCCAGCTAGCTACACTTCTCCAAAACACAGGGCACTTGGCTGCCAGTGCAGAGGCTCCAGCATTAGCTAGCTTGGGAGGGGGAGTGTATAAAAAATATGTTGCCATATTATTGGTTGGAATTCTATGGGACATGCTGATGTAAGCACTAGAAAATATTGTTTTACAGGCAGGAAAAATGATTCGATTTTTATATAAGATTACGAAAAAATAGATTTTTTTGATTGATTTTTTGGCAGATATTGTTAAATAGGTGCACACTATGACCGGGGGAAATGAGCTAACAGGGTTAAAAAGGCATTTTTCATTTCATCTTGTCTTTAATGTGTACAAAACTATATCGTTTTGGGATATGTGTGAGATTATGTGCATAATAAATTAGCATTGTTTTTTGGTGAAGTACCCCTTTAACAGTAGGGTATATGATGCAATATTGAAACTCACCAGGCAAATGCTAAGACTTGCAAAATGCAAAATAACAAAGCAAGACCAAAGTTCTTCCACTGTAAGAAAACAAATGCTGTCAGATTATGTACCAGGAAATAACCTATTGTGAACAAATCATTCTGTATTACATAATAAATTGTGTACACCTGTAAACATAGAGCTGATATGCTCTTGACTTGGACATCATTAACCCTTTCAGGTGTAAATATCTTCGAACATTTATGCAGAATTCTATTATGGAATTCTAGATCTCCATAGGTTTCAGTAACCAATCACCATTGTTACATCATCATAAAAGTAATCAATTCTCAAAATTCTATCTCACATGTGAGATCGTACTCCTAAGAGTTGATCAAAATCTTCTTTTTTTTTATCAACTGTAAGATCACTCACCCAGAAGGCTGCGCAGAGGGTCAACACAAGGCAGGTCTACAGCAATAAATGGGACATAATGTGAATAAAATCAAGCCAATAAGTGATGTATTTTGAATGTGCTGCTCACTCCTAGAGGAGGCTGTAGTTTTTGCTTGCATGACATCTGTTACACCTGATTTTCTTCTGGTTTGGATTTAGGCTACATGAGTATTTCCATTTGAGGGGATTTAATACTTTTACTCCAATACATTTCAAAGCAAATATCCTACTTTTTACTTTACTACATTTATCTATGTTTGCATTGAAAATACTATCAATATCAATTTATAAAAATGTAAAAGAAAACGATCAGAGTGGAGCACTCACAATCATAATCGTCGTGGCCAGTGCTCTTGTTTTGTCACACATCCTTTTCAGCTGCTTCAATGGCCCCATCAGGAACATTGTGCTATTGGACAGAATCACAGACTGCAGTCCAACCTTGCTCTGATGAGGAACTCACAATTCATCAATTGCTGGCATATTTCTTATCTCTTAGGCTACTGCAAATAGAGGGCAGGCTGTTAAATGTTTTGTATTATTCTGTCAAGAGTCTCACCTGCAGATGGTACATATGTTTCCAAAGGTGTAAAAGACAATGAAGAGAATGAGTCCAATCCTGGGGATAAAGAGCACACCTACTCCCTGCAAGACAAAAATAAGATCAGGGCCGATATTTATCACACTTCTTCGAATAGGAGTAAGCTCCTGATCGAGGATAAGTGCTCAGGTGACAGGACCATACACCTTGCTCTGATCTATGACGTCTCAGATCAGCAATCCTACTAATAATTGGCCGGTTAATTTAGAGCTTCGTTAAATTAGTGGATCATACAAAGTAAAATGGCTCATTACTATTTCCGAGCCAGTTAACTTGAAAGGCGAATTAGCAGATAAACAAGATGAGTCAGATGAACAATAGAGGCATTGCATCTCGCACATTCCTCACAGCTAGAAGAACCAGTAGAGCTGCATCAATCAGTGCCCTTCCCCTACAGCAGACCTGGGCAAACTACTGTAGGGCCTACAGTGTGCACAGCCCAAAAGAAGGAGGGAGATCCCCCCCCCCCCCCCTCAAACTTGCTAATTCATATATCATTATAGAAACCTACCAATAGTGTACACACGACCCCGACCACAAAACAGCCGATGAAGCCTTTCACACGTGTCCCCCAACCAAGAGTTGAGGCGTCATTGGCAACCTAGAACAAAAAAATCAATGATTAAATTATCGTAATCATATTTAGAACTTGCTGTGTTTACCGGGCTCTATAGAAAGAGTTAGAGAAAGTGTTTGTTTATTTACCTGTAAAATGGTGCGGTCCTGGCTGCTTGCCTCTTCACCAGTTAAGACCGACTTTAACTTGTCCATTATAGGCTAGCTCAAGACCCGATGAATCCTAAATCGAAGTGAATCTAATAGACTAATCTGTTTGTTTCGTTGCTTCCCGATGCACGATGAAATTTCGCCAGTTTCCTCCAATCTGTGTGGATAGACAGTAGCGTCACTGGCATTCTTTCTGACATCCTACAGACCTGTCAAACACCTGCCCAGGTGGATGCGCTCACAGTGACACCTGTTGACAGTTTAGGATATGCCCAAATAGGCCTACTGTTTGACACCTCGAATGATTATTGAAATTTGAAAGCATAAAAATATTAATTCCACTAATTTATGTAAAAAGTAAGCTGTAATATAATTCTGAAAAATAAATAAATAAACGAGAATATACAATTATGAAACGTATAGGCTACACGCAATATAGACTATGGCGCAATATGTCTGTGTTTATTTATTTATATATTTTATTTATTTATTTATTTATTTACAAACAATTCAGCCATTGCTTGACATAGCCAAATAGCAACTTGAGGATCCAGCTTGTGTTTTCTGATATGGTGTAATGTTTGTGAAAATAAGGGTTAGGCATTGAAATAATGGAAAGAAGAAGGGAGTGAATGCTTGCATAGATTCCATGCGTGTACATGAAGGAATGTAATTTTAATTGTTTCTCGTAGCCTATGTGAAACGGAAAAATCATGGAAAAATAAAAGGTTATAAAAGAAAAAATATATCATCAGCATAGCTTACAAAAGTCCTGCAGGCTATGTCAGATTCCATAAATACATTGAAACAGAGGAAAGGTTTGCTAAAGAAGTGTCAGCAAAACCACTGTACCAGCACTTCAGTCAATATGGACACAAAAATCGTTGGGACTGGACATCATGGCTTCAGGCCACCCATCTCTCAACAGAATTGAGTTCAAATAAAGCTCACAACCTTTGTTGCATAATATCCTTCTCTCTCAACCATATTTTCCTTTACTTTCACTGCATGTGATCTAATGAAGCAGAAGTCCATATAAATAATATTTGAATCAAAGTCATAGTGTAACAGGCTAGGCCTAGTAGACAGTACAGGTATAATCTGTAATGCCATCGAACAGCGACCTCTTTAGGCAAAAGAGCCCCACTTGGTATTGCGCTTTGTTTACTTTTTTGTTTTGGTCTGACATGTGGGTTGGAGTTTAGTAACTTATTATACTGTGAATTTCTCCAGATCTCTCTTGGTAGAGCCTGAGGTGTAGCCAGCAACCCTTCCCCTATACCCACTGAAATCCAATCCACACATCAGACATGTTGTCATCTTTTGCGTAGAGGTCACTGTTTGACGACATTACAGATTCTACCTTTAAATGTAGGCCTACATGTGATGGCACAGCTAAAATGGCATTTTGTTGCCAATGCAAACAGCAATAAAACACAACACAGTAAATGCTGTTTGATTACTATTCTATGACAAGATGCAATATGTAAACATTTAAGGCTATACTGTGCATGCAAAATATTAGAAACACCTTCTTTTTCCATGAAATAGACTTACCAGGTGAACCCAAGTGCAAGCTATGATCCATTATTTAATGAATCCAAGTGAAAGTTTTGATCATTTATTAAATTGATTTGTTTGACTGATTTTGTGGACTAACATCATGTTTGAGTTTTTACACTCAAGTGAGCTTTATTCTATCTTATTATTATAGCCAGGAAATCCCCCTGGGTGCTCTTAAAATCACAGTTTACCAATTTCTCAACCCATTCTCTATGGAGCAGTTCCAGATTTTACATCTTGATGACATCATATGTTCAAGCCTCAGTTCTCTGGGTTTGAGGGACAGTTGTCTATATTCATAATAATTGAGATAATTGTCTTTGGTGCCAAAGAAGAATGAAGAAATTGGCCTATTATCACCTTAAAAATAAAGAGGGTACATGTCCAAACAAGACCTATAAAAACAAATTCACGCTTTCATTTCCAGGAGGTTAAAGGCTACTGTGATAGTCTTTTTTCAGACCTTCCCAAAAAAGCACTTAAGCAGCTACAGCTCATTCAGAATGCTGCTGCTAGAGTTCTAACAAAGACTAAGAAAGCAGAACATATTACACCAGTTCTCAGGTCTCTGCATTGGCTACCAATGTGTCATAGAAATACTGTTACTTGTCTATAAATCACTTAATGGTTTAGGGCCAAAATATATCTCTGACTTGCTTCCACCCTATATATGAACCCTCTAGACCTCTTAGGTCATCAGGGACCAGTCTGCTAACTGTTAAAACAAAACATGTTGAAGCAGCATTCAGTTATTATGCTACACATAGTTGGAATAAACTACCGGAAGATCTTAGATCAGCCCCAACTCTGGCTACTTTCAAAAATGGGCTAAAGACTTTTATGATTACCTTTGCCTGTAACTTAATCTAATCACTGCTAATAATTGCACTCTTACTCTAAAATGCACTGAATTGCTTTTTTTTTTTAATGTCTTTTATGCCTTTAATCTTTTTATGCTCTTTAATTTTTATCTATTTTATGGAAAGCATTTTGAATTGCCTGTGTATGAAATGTGCTATATAAATAAACTTGCCTTGCCTTGATTGTATTGTCCTAAACAGACACTCAGTGTAGAATACATTAGGAAGACCTTCCTGATATCGAGTTCTACCCACTTTTGCACAATCCATTTTATCACTTAAAAATCCTTTTATACCAGTCCCATCCCCTTGATTTACATATCCCCTTCATGACTGATGTGGATTTTAATAGATGAAAGGTGTTATCATCATAGCTTTCACTTAGATTAACGCAGTCTATTTCATGGAGAGGACAGTGGTTCCTAATATTTTGTACTCTCAGTGTTTATTTATACTATTTGTTTATACTCTCAGTAGAAGAGAATGCTGCAGATCTAACTTGGTCACCTGGGATACAACCACCTGACATTACAGAGCAGAAAAGGCCTAGGGATAAGTTTAATTTTTGTGGGTACAAGAGGAGTCTAACTTTCTATCATGATATTTGCATTAAAACAACTGGTTTCAAGTAGTGCTGGGAGGTATAATCTATTTTAAGGTCATGGAGCCATGATGCAAAGGTACATACATTTTGACAATATTGTTGTTAACAATATACATATTTTATTTAAAATTTAATCCAATATACTGTATATCAAAATTGCACATTGCAGCCATATTATAAAGAGTTTAAGATGGGAACTGGATGAGAAAAGACCATTTTGAATAAAGAATTGTACAAGATAAAGACCATCAAAAAGATGTAATTTTACATTAGAAATTGCACTGGAAAGCTAATTACAGTCAAATACCGTTATACCGTCAAAACTAAGAAGCTATTGTGATATATTTTAGCCATGCACCCAGCCCTAGTTTCAAGTAAGTTAATGACAACCTGATGATGAATGCTGTAGGCTACCAGTACATACACAAGTATTGTCTTCTTCACCACATGATGGCACTACTTCACACCAAACTGTCCAACACAGCATGTTTGGCAGGTCAAATGAAAAGCAAATATCTCATGAAATATTTATCCTCATGTTTTCATGTTCTCAAGCTTCAAATCATATGGGCACATTTAAGAACACATACAAATAAAAACGATATGAGAGGAAATACAGTGGTAAAGTAAAATAAATAGAATGCAATGAAAAATGACAGTATGGCTAAAGGATGGTTTATATTTGATAAACTCAGGCAGAGGTAGAGAGATGTTTATAAGAAAACATCAATGTAATTATCCCTTTCTATTGATGTCCTTCACTTCCAATACCAGGAATGGAAGCAGTTCTATGACTGTAAAAGGTCCAGACAAGGAAAGCCGCGTTCCATTCAAAGTCGGAAGTTGGAAATTCCCAGTTGGGAGGTCGTAATTATGATTTCAGTGCGTCAAGGGTCTGCCTCTGAAAAATGCAGAGACACATGGACGCCTGCATGGGGCTGATGTTTGTGTTGCTGGTTTATGAGAAACTATGTGAATTGAATTACCACATGGCTATTTTTATGTTGAAGTACTGAACTTTAAAGTGTCTTCTAAGATTACAAATATGTTAAAAGCAATGTTTATTGTTTACAGAATATGCCAACATATGGATGTGACGTCAGATAACAGAGACTGCATCTCGGAAAACTTGTAGTGGAGAAATCATGTCAGAATTTCCTACCTGGAATTCTGACATCAAGGGCCATTCCATTGCAATTTTCCTACTTGGAGGTCGGAATTTCCGATTTACCAACATGGCTGGAACACAGCATAAGATCCCTGATTTTATTATAAAATAATGTGTGAGGGACAAAGTGCTAGTAGGCAAATCTTCATAAAATCTCATCCTCTGACTCCGGCTCCCTCTCTCTTGGTTTCAGTAGTCCCATTTCCATTGGAGGGGTCCTCTTTAACCTTGAACGGACCACACTAAAGACAACAGAGACGTGTGTTGAATAACAAGCTGAATGAGTCAGAAGTGGGAAAAACTTTAAATAAACCACAGTGAGTGTGTTTACATAAACATGGTATTCTGGATACCATGGAAACGGAACTTCCATAGACCTCAAAACTCCAACAGTAAACAAGATAAGGACGTGCCTTAGTATCCCTGCTAATATTGGCATATCTCAGCTGTCCTATTCCGAGTTTCTCATAGTCTGGATGTTGGGATGTTTATCCTGGCTACTGTAAACTGGATATGACATTTCAGCTACATGCACCAAGTCAAAGACAGAATACGAATGACATCAGAGTAAACACAACATTATAAACACAACCTTATATCACTCAGTGATATAATGGCATATGAGGCAGTCAAGTTTTTATTCATTGTGTCAATGGGTATGTACCTCCTCCAAAATAAAAACAAGTACAGTGACATCTTATGGGATATCCAGAATAGTGAATGGATCTTACCAGTTGACAGTACCGTAGAGCACGCTCACAGTTAGCATGGCGAAGGCAAGGTGCCAGCAGTAACACATGGTGACAAACATCGCGGTATTATGATCCTCCTGGTCCCATTTAGACTCACTAGGTGGGTACAGCACAAATCCAATCTGTGATCAAAGAGATGGCAGTGTCAGAAGATAGAGAGAACGACATTACTGTCTAGACTAGAGTTATAAGACGAGGATGAGTCACTGTCCTCATAAAAATGTTTGAAAATGGCTTGGGAAATCTTATTGTAAGAAGTAGCATGGCTGAACTTCTTCCGTGAGAATGTTGGGGCTGCGTCCCATTGATTGATTGATTGAGATTCTTTATTAACAAAACAACATACTTCAACATACACCGGTACAGTTTACACAGTACAGAACAGTTCAGTATGAGGTCTGTTAATCGGATAAAAACCCAAATAAGTCTTTCAACTTGTTTAAATTGGGGTCCTTGGTACTCAATTCATGGTCCCGATGTCGTAGAGACACGAGTCTGGTACCGTTGGAAAGGCCATCCCCCAAGATATCTGGGAAGATGTTGAAATCTAGTGGATATCACATTTGGAAAAAAAGTGATATTTTGGAGTGGTTAGGGTTAGGGTTAGGTTTAGGGTTAGGGTTCACCCTCCCGATGTCGTAGAGACACAAGTCTGGTACCGTTGGAAAGGCCATCCCCCAAGATATATGGGCAAATGTTGAAATCTAGTGGATATCACATTTGGAAAAAAAGTTATATTTTGGAGTGGTT
The DNA here is from genome assembly GCA_900302295.1 of Parasudis fraserbrunneri. Classification (NCBI taxonomy): domain Eukaryota; kingdom Metazoa; phylum Chordata; class Actinopteri; order Aulopiformes; family Chlorophthalmidae; genus Parasudis; species Parasudis fraserbrunneri. The sequence goes on from OMKL01051670.1 coordinate 15,822, forward strand.
AGGGTTAGGGTTAGGGTTAGGGTTAGGGTTAGGGTTAGGGTTAGGGTTCACCCTCCCGATGTCGTAGAGACACGACTCTGGTACCGTTGAAAAGGCCATCCCCCACGATATCTGGGAAGATGTTTCAATCTAGT
>OMKL01051672.1:0-16041 GCA_900302295.1 Parasudis fraserbrunneri
TCTTTATCCAAGACACCATGTCTGAGCTGACCATGTACAAAGACAACATGCAGACCAAGCTGGGCCCCTATGCTCAGGACAGTGTCGAGCGTCTGGCCGCGGACCTGCAGCAGCTGGCTGACAAGCTGAGGACTCACATGACCGAGGCCAAGGAGCGCTTCATGGAGTACACTGAGGAACTGCAAACCATAATGGAGCAGAACGTGGATGACGTCAGGGGCAGGGTCTCCACATACAGCCGCAAGCTGAGGAAGCGCCTGCACAAGGACACACAGGAGATCAACAAGTGAGTCACTCCCAGGAAGAGGGCATGAGGAGTTTGGCAGAGGCCAATGGGAAATTCTGTAAAGTAAGGTGCTAAAATGGATTTGGCTTTATTGCTTTATTTGCTAGGATAATTGATTGTATCATCTGCCTTAGTTTAGTGGGGTCTGGGGACCAGAGGTCCTTTAGTGTGCCCCCAGAAAAACAAATAGTTGTATTACACTAACATTCAATTGACTTGGTAGCACAATGTTTACAATGTTACAATGTTTATCACTACAACTTGTAGGGGAGGGGGTTCCTCATCTGTACGGGAGTCTTCAGCATAAGAAAGTTTGAGAGCCCCTGGGTAGGCTAGTAACTAATTGAGGAAGCTCACAGCACTTGACAAAAGTATCTCTTATGGTTATGGTATACCCTGCTCTCATCTAGTATTATTTGGTCAGTGTGTGTAATATTTAGTATTGCTTGATTTTTGAGGTATTCAACTGTGGAATCGTCATGCATTTAACTGTGTAAATCCAATCATAGTGCATAGGGCCTGTATTGATCATATCTATACAGTAACCACAGTTATTAAAGCAAGAATTCAGTGGGAAAAATCTACTTATGCATGTTTTATTGATTTCCAGAGGGCTTTTGATTGGGTTAACAGAGATGCTTTTCTTTAAACTAATCCAGGGTGGTGTTGATGGTAAATTTTACAAAGCTATCAAAGCATCAGGCTCCTGTAGCATGTGTCCAAGTGAATTATTTGACTACTGGTTGATTCCCAGCGCCATTTGGAGTGAAGCAGGGATATGTTTTATCCCCTACCCTCTTTTTTTGTTAATAATTTAGCCCAGGAGATCAAAACATCTGGTCTAGGTGTAATATTGGACGATGTCATTCTAGGATGTTTATTTTATGTGGATGATATTATCCTCCTGGCAGTCAGGAGACACCCTGCAGAAGATGCTGAATATTGTTAACCTCTGGTGCTCTAAATGGAGGCTTATGACCAATCAAAGTAAAACTCAGAAAAAAGGGTACTGTAAGATCTCTGCAGAATGTTTTATTTGGAGCCTTGCCTCAGGAATATATGGATTCCTATAAATATTTGGAGGAATTCATGTCCATGAAGTGGGGATTGGGATACTGGCAAACTCAGCAAGGAGAGCTGTCAGGTCAATAATCAGTAAAATGAAATGTTGTAAAGACATTGGCTATTCCACATACTCACAGCTCTATGAATCATGTGTGTCCGGTGTGTCCAATTCTTAGTTATGCAGCTGGAGTATGGAGTTACAAGGATGCCAAAAAATTTAATTCTGTCCAGAATAGAACCATAAGATGTTTCCTTGGGGTACACACATTTGCCCCTAGTCTTGCGATACAGAGAGATATGGGTTGGGAACTGATGGAAATCAAGCTAAAGGAAGAAATGATACGGCTGTGGAACCGCCTCATTCATTTGCCAGAGAGTAGGGTAACACAAAAGGTTTTCGATTGGGATCAGGCGCAGTCACCCCTGGACAAAGGAAATGTTTTTGATTCTTAGAGGCAGACTTGGGGTATATCTTTCGTAACAGGCTTTACTGTGACGTTAATATGTTGAAACAAAAGTTATCCCTCAATTATAGAGAGAAATGGTCAAATGACATATGGTCTAAGCCTAAACTCAGATCATATGTTCAGATGAAGCAGTGTTATGGTCCTGAGCCCTATGTTACTTCCTGTCTAACTAGAAGCCAGAGGTCATTGTGTGCTCAATTGAGAATTGGTGTCCTACCCCTTGCTATTAAAGTAGGTCGGTTCACAGCTATGCAGGATATGCAATGTTTGTGATCTAAAAGATGTAAGAAATTTATTTAATTTAATGTTCTATTGTACTTCATATGATGATTTGAGGATTCCCTTGTTTGTTGAAATGCAAAAGCAAAAACCTGCGTTACTCTGGGTAGATGATGGACAGAAGTTGGAGTGGTTATTTAAGTTTGATGTATTTGGGACTGCCAATTTTATTTCTAAGGCCTGGAATAGAGGGCAATCTCAGCTTTTTATGTAAGATATGTTTTTGTTTCTATATCCATTCCTGTTGCTGGTTCTCCTGACATGATGTGTGAGTTTACAGGCCTAATTATGCAGTTTGGTGTGTCTTATGTTGTATTATAGGTAGATACTACTAGATAGTAGATAGTTAGATGTTTGATCGTAGTTTATGAAAACTGAAAAAGAAAAGTATCTTATGAGCCCATATGGGCTGGGCTTCATTTGAAGCATGACACTTAAAAAAAAGGAATAAATCAGTGAAATCAATCAACCATAGTGAATGGGGTAAAGCTGAGTTCCACTGAATTTCATCTCAAAGCAGGCTTATTGGAGGGAATTGTGTACTAAATACCCTGTCCTTTGTCCTCCCTCCTCTCAGAAAAGTCGCAGAATATTTTGAGGACCTCCAGTACCGCGCCTCTGATAACATGGAGTCCGTGCAGAACCGCATGATGCCTTATTTTGACCAGGTGCGTGAGGATACTGCGGAGAAGTTCAGCACTCTCAATCAACTGCTGAAGAGCCGGGCTGAGGAAGTGAGGGACAAGGTTGGAGACACCACTGAGAGTCTGCGTTCCACCCTGGATGAAAAGTGGCAGGACCTACTCCACTGGTTTGAGCCCTTCACCACCATGATAAGTGAGAAGATGGGAGCCTTTTAAAGTGAGGGGGAAACCAAGGACTTGGTCAAACAACAACTGATTTTTCAACTCATTTAAAAAGGGTTGAGGAGAAAGCAAGCTCCCTTACACCTACTCCCTTACGTCTATTACTTGTCAACTGGACAGCTGTTTGAAATGTATCAAAATGCTTATTACAAAAGTCAATCACAATTCACATATAATCTCTGTCTGATTGTCATCTAAGGGAGTGCATTAAAAACTGGCTGCTCAAATGTGTGTGGAGTATCATTTGTCATAATTTACAGAGAACAAAACAATACAACTGTACTATTATAGGCCTTATTCTGGCACACCAGAGTAGGTCTCACCATTGTTGGCAAGTTTAATAAAACTAAATCATTTGTTTAGTCAAATACAATATGTTCTCATTACTGACTCATTACTCATTACACAGTTGAAAATTTCAATGAAAAAATATCGTTCAAAAAGGACAAATGAGACTAGCCTTGTTTTTTTTTTTTGTTGTTTTTTTTACTGAAAAACTATATTACAAAACAGTTGTTCACAGAACAATATTTAAAAGTCACATGTATGTATGTACAGCATTTTTCATATTTTTTGCATCTGTGTATTTATCGCAATAATTCCCCCCAAAAATATTCACTCTAATCTGGAGACAATATACAATGCTATGTATAAGGAGATTTTAAAATTTGGTTAGTATGATGCTCATGATGGCAAGTCCACAAAGACAGGTATTAGTGTACTGCCCTAAATCACAACTGAATTTTACAAATCAATAAATCTTTTAACAAACTATTTACAATGTAACAAATAGCAGTGAAAAATAAGAGGTTGTGCATTAAGGTATCTTCTACAAAATAACAAATAAAACTTTGCACCCAGCAGCAGAATATCTACAGAACAAAGGCACATTTTGTCTCTCAGATCTATGTCACAAACCAGGTAGGAAAACTAATTTAAAAAAAGAAAAAAGAAAAAACAGGCAGGCAGTTAGAGGATCACAATATTCTGTGTGCCTGCCAGAGCCTGAGCCCTTGCCTTGTCATAATGGCCTTAAACCGGCCATGACCTCTTTTCTAGCTCAAAGTCATGGATTCATTTTTGTCCCTGGTGGATGGTCATACAAAATGCACATACATACATAAACAACAAACACAGTAGTATATCTCTATGACAGAATAGTATCAACAAATAATGTGATACAGCACCAGTGAATCAGAGGGCTAGAGCACCTATACAAAGAACACAACACAGTATATATATACATATATATATATACTTTTTTTCCTTTATACTTTGAATTGTTATTGTAGTAAGAACATTGTGTGGCCAAATCCATAGGGGGATTTACATCACCACTGTAGTAGGCTGATTTGTTATCACACAAATGGAGAAAGAAAAATCGCAAAACAAAAACAGAGATGGGAACAATAGTTACATTTATGGGTGTAACAATATAAACTGTAAAGGGTTACTGCATGTCAGTGTGAAAAAGCAGAGAGGGGTGTGCCACAAATTCAAAGTGATAGCTTCCTGGGCATTGCTTAAGCCTAGTCTCTGATTATATTTATTTTTCAAATGAGACCTTAGTTTTAGTTTAGGACAAGACTTCATCCAGGTTTTTGAAAATGGGCCCTGTATCTTTCAATAGATTATACAGAGCACATCACTACATTCCCTTGGCATGATCTAAGTAATGTTCATGTAGCTTTGAAATATTTCTAAAATCTTCCTTGCAAATTGCACAGTTGTGGACGTCAATCGAACATTCTTTCTCCTTGGGTGTGATCAAGGCCTTTGAGGCTTCCGTTGAATCATTATCACAGTCACTCGCAACATCAATATTCGTGGACCTCTCATGATTTTGATGCGATTCATTGTGGATAGGAACTTGGTCCAAAGCGTGGGGCAAGAGAGGACCCCCAACTGGCCTATGTGGGGTATCTGTTTGAGTCATTGGCCTACACTGAGTTGGCTCTGGTTCATCAATGACCATAGGTGTACAAAGTGCTGAAGGCTGAGGTATATTTGATACATTCTGGTCTGAGGAGTCACTGTTGGCACTTGGTTGTATTTCATTTACAGGAGGTAACACAGTTTCACTGGTAGAGTTAGGAGCCGAAGGACTTACGACAACAATCTCTTCTTCTGTGTCTGAAATGATGACCAGTGGCTCAGCGGACATGACAGGAACAACATACAGACGGTCTGGGTGGGGATACCTGAACAGGTGCTTTTTATTGCTTACTGGAAGACTCCGTACTTGCTGAGGGGATTCGGAAATGACTGCCTGTGTGTCAGTGCCTGGGTCTCCAATGGGAAGACAGGACAGAACATCTGCTGGTGGGCTACTTGGCTTTCTCCCTGCGATGAAATGGCAGACCTGATGGGCTTGGAGCAAATCGGAGCTTGTGAATTTGGCAGTGCATTTTCTGCAGCGATAAGGAAATAAGAATGGCTCTACAGGCCTTTCAGGCAGTGGGACGCTAGGACGTACTCTGTGGGTCTCCAGGTGATTCTGTAAGGCACCGATGCTCTGAAATGAAAGGTCGCACGGAAGACAGAAGTGTGAGCTGACCCCCTTGTGTAACAGACGGTGTCGCTTCAACTTCCTCATACTGGTAAAATCCTTTCCACATGTGCTACATTTTGCACACTCCCGCGGCTTGTGACACTCACCGTGATGGGTATCTAGGTCTTCTTCAGTGGCAAAGGTTTTTGGACATAAGGGACAAGCGTAGGGTCTCTGTGCCGCATGTTTTAGCAGGTGGTCCATGTAAGAGCCGAAGAACCGAAACTGCAAACCACACTGAGTGCATGAGAGGGAACTGCCTCTCTGCCCGTGTAAACCCTGATGCAACCACAGCTTGCTCCACCGGTTGAAAGACTTCCCACACTGCCAACATGAGTGTCTGCCATAGTGTCTGTGGATCAGAGAACTAAATCTTGGCGGCTGTGGATCTATTCGGTCGGAACCACAGCTTATCACAGAGGGGGAAGTGGAGCCAGCATTCCCACAATCAGAGTTTGAAGGAGAGTGTTGACTGATGTCTAAGTAACTACTTACAGACTGGCGATCATAACTGGGGCTTCTTGGTGGTAGTGGTGTCGGCAGTATATCAGTCATTTCCTTTTCAATTGTTTCCAGTGGGGATGAAACAGACGGTTGTTCCTGGTTTTGAAGGTTATGGTCACCAACTGGAGATATTTCAGGATCATCATCATTAGACAGAGAGTCAAGCTGAGGTTCAAGTATCTGATCCATAGTGGTTTCTGGTTCCTCCCAAATCTCAAACAGGGATACACTACATGCCCTCTCCTCTCCACTCAAATTGCAGCAAACTTTGCAATGGATGTAAGTTTGAGTGACTCTATCATATTGTTGTCCACAGGTCTCACATAGGTATGGTTGGCTCTTGGTGTGTGTTTGTAGATGGAGAATATAATGGCACCAGTGATGGTGAAGTTGTTTGCAAATCGGACATTTATAATACACTGGGGTATTTATCTGCCCTTCAAGTCCTTGTGTCACCAGGAAACCGTCAATGTCACCTGTATTTCTGTCCCCCTCGTCACCTTTCTCAAAGCACACCTTGGAGACTTGATGTGAGCGCAGTGATGCAAGAGTGCTGAAGGCTTGACCACAGTTGGCACAGAAGAAAGGCATCTCCCCCGAGTGCATGTGAGAGTGACTTTTAAGTTCTTTAAGCTTAACAAAGCCTTTACCACAAACCGTGCAAGCATACGGTTTTACAGGCCAGTGTGTCTTTTCATGAATGTTCAAACTTGTGGACTTGCGAAACCTTTCCCCACAAATACTGCAGGTATAAGGCTTTACTTCACAGTGTGTTTGTCGGTGCATCTTCAAAGTGGCCTTGTTCAAGAATTCTTTGAAACAACTGCTGCATCTGATGGCCATTCTTTTGTTGAGAGTGATGGGAGAATCCATGCTGTCAGCTTTCTGTTGACCAAGAGTATCTTTTCCTTCTCCGCTATTATTTATCAAATCGACTGTCTTTGTGCCTTTAATGTGAATCTTTAAATGAGTGATCAGCTCATCTTGGTTTATAAACTTGCTGACACAAAATGGGCACTGAATGGCTCCAGGTTCTTTATGGATATTTGAATGCAAGTAGAGTTTGGAGAGCTGAGCAAAACTCTTTCCACAATTCAAGCACCTGTAAGGTTTTTCACCTGTGTGAATGCGTTTATGAACTGTGAATGCTGAGATGTGTCGAAATGACCGACCACAAAAAGAGCATTCAATTGGTTTCTTTTTCAACTTTTGCTGGTGAGTAGTAGAGCGTTTCAATTTAACAGAGTGTTTTGATTTCGTATTAGTTGTCATATCCTTTATAGAATTTCTGTTCAATGCAGTATGTGTTTGCTTGATATTCACATTGCTCTTTCCATTGGTGGATGAAACTTCAGATGACTGGGATTCATTCAAATTACCCTTAACATCCCTCAACTCAAGACTCAAGATTTCCTCATCCAATATAGAATTACAGAGACTGGAGTTGAATGAAAGTCGAGAGTTGTCCATAGAGGAATGATCAACCACTTCAACTGTAGTACTGCAATTTACATTGGGGCAAAGTCGCTTGGACTTCTTTTTAGTATCCCATCCAGTTTTATTTCTCCTGCGTTTCTTCTTTAAAGTTTTAGTTTGTGGTTTTGTGATTGGAGCAATTGATGACATGGATTCATCTTGCTTAACTTCTTTATTCATGTCAATATAAGTTGGTGGTACAATTTCCTCAAGTAAGGTCTCGCTTGCCTTCTTGAAATATTCCTTTGACATTTCACTGCTATCTTGTTCCTGTTTCACAACATTAAAATCCATACTGGGAATAGGTTTGTCTTGGGTCAAAGAGATTGCGGCAAGATCAGGTTCACAACTAGAGACAGCATCTTCAATCTTAGCAACTTGACTTGCTCTACGTGGCCTTCGTGTGGTTGTAGGGAAGCATAAAGCTTTCATTTTCCCTCTTTTACAAATTACTTTTGATATGCTATCTACATTCTTATTCATGAGAGCGTCTGTGTCAGACTTTTGCTGTTCACTAGAGAGCTGTTTTCGTGTTCTTGTCGATGTCTTTTTCTTGAATGACTGTCCAGCTTTACCTTTTGACTTTACTGCATCAGTTTGGTTATTTACCACCTCCTCTTTAACAACTAATGTGGTCATTGTCAGCTCCTCTTTCACGGTGTTGCATTTTGTCTTTCCTTTCCTTTTTGTTGTCACCTGGCTCTTCTTGTTCAGACTCCCTTTAGGGTCATTCTTCGAATTCAAAATTATATTTTCCATCTCTGATACATCCTTTGACAATGTGGTTGCTGTATTTTCTTCCTTCACCAGTTTGGTTTTCTTCTTCCCGTTGCTTTTTCCTTTCGGATTTCCTAATGAGCATCCCTTAAAAGAGGCTTTGAGACTATTTTTAGGGGTTGAGACCTTACCTACTAGCACCTTACCTCTCTTTTTCCCCCCAACTCCTGTCTGTTTCTCCATCACCATTTTGGTTTTCTTTTTGTCTTTGATCTTAATTTCTACAGTCTCTGGTGAGCTCTCTATCAGAAAAGCTGCGTTATTATCCTCAGGTTTTGTTAACATAGCTGTGATGACTATACTATTCTCAACCGATTTGGCCAGTGACAGTTCTTGTTTTCCAGACTTGGGTTTATTCTTGGCCTTCACATCTGCTGGTTTGCTTGCTGTTTGGGAAGCTTTGACGGGGTTTGGGACTTTATCAACCACTCTGGTGGATCCCCTGATGGAATCTACCAATGCCAGTCTCCCCTTTATTGTTTTGCACTTCTTCCCATTGCCCTTCATATCGCTCAGTTGGTTTTCGGTCAGTGAAGTTGTGAGGCCATTTTCAGCAACTGGGACCTCACCAGCCATCCTTTTGTTTTCCTCTACTGATGTTGCCTCTTGTGGTTTTCCCTTTACTGCCAAACATCTCTTTCTGCCTTTAAGTTTATCTTGTCGATTCATTTGTGAACCATTTGTCAAAGGGGCGATCTGGCCATCCCCAGAATGTGCGACCACTTCTGTAAACTTTCTGATACCACCCACTACTTTGTCAGATAGCAGTTGTTTCTGCTTCACTGTCACTTTTTTCTTACTCTTTTCCATCACTTTCACATCCCCTTTTGAATTTTCAGTCTGAGAAGCTGTGAGATTATCTTTAAGATTTGGGACTTTATCAACTCCACTGCTATCTTCTTCCTTTGTTATTACTACTGTTTGTTCCTCCTCACATTTATTTTTGCGATTGTATTTTAGTGCAGATGTCATCTGTAAATCATCTGTCAAAGATGTTTCGAAGCTATCTTCAGGATTTGCAATCACTTCTTTGATCTTTGTGTCACTACTAACTAATGTGGTAGATGCAGACTGTTCTGGTTTTACTGTCGTGCATTTCTTTTTGCCCTTATTTTTCTCATTTCTTGGTGGATTTTCAGTTTTAACAAATTTGTCCTCAGATGCATTATTGCTTGCTTCAAATTTGGTGGATTCCCCTGTGTGATTTATTTCAAAGATCTTTGGGTCCTCGAATGTGTCTTGTACAAAAGCTGATAAACACTGAAGTGGTGTTTTGTGTTCTTTGAGATCTGGGCCATGATTTGCTAAAGTTTCTTCTGCCAGAACCTTTGACATTTTTGTGACTTGGCTGCAAGGTTTTGATTCTATAATCTGTCCTTGGACTGTTAATGAGGTAACCGTGGTCACAGATTGTGGTGCAGGACTTGAGCTTTGTAACATAGATGTTGATGTGATAAGGGTGGAAACAATTGTACGGTCACTGGTTTCAGTTTGTTTGGAAACTATCTTTCTTTTTCTGATGGTCTTAACATTATTTTTCACTTTTTTATCTGCAGCAAGAACACCCTCTGATTTTGTTATATTTGATGTAGTAAGAGAACCTTGCAGCATTGCATTCTGGTTGTGTTTATCATCAGTGGCGACAAATGCTGCATGTTTTGCAGTGGAAATATTGTCAGTCTCTAATTTAAGCTTATTTTTTGGCCCCAATTGCTTAAGTGAATGGTCAGCTGCGCACAAGATATTACCGACAATTAATGACACTGCATTCTCTCCATCTTTTATTGCTCTATGGTGTATTGCAGCCCTATTAGTGTTTTCCATGTCTTTTAAGGGGAGTTTCCTTTTTCTGCAAGGTTTAGCCTCTGTCACTTTCATGGGTGCGGCATAAGTCTCATCTGGTTCCGTCTTTATCTCAGTTGGAAAGGAATCGGGCTGTTGCGATTTGATTTGTTCAGGCTGTACACACCTTTTTTCCATGTCAGGTTCTACAGTTTGCTTCCTTCTGTCCACCTTTTCTCCCCCTTTCCTACTGTTTATTTGAGCTGTGCCTTTAGGTGGTTTCTGTGGCCCCTTAATCACTGATGTTTCTTCTTTCACTTGTTTCCCTTCATCTAGTGCGCTAGTACATTGCACATAGGGACTTCCGCTTTCTCCTCCAATAGTGGTGTTTAAAGTTATCACAGGTTCATTCGGTCTTTTCTGTGATGGCCTTTTTCCCGCTCTTTTTGTCTCTGAACTTCTCTTCTCAGCCATTGGGGGCTTCACCTGTTCACAGGCTGGTTCAGTCTTAACATACATTGTCAGCAGAGAGGATGCACAATGGCCTTTCACCCCAGGTGCATCAGACGGTTCTTTTTGACAAGATAATGGTAGGTCAGCGAGCTCCTCTTTACATTTTTTGTTTTTACCGGCATGTTTCACTGGTTTTTTAAGCTGCGGAACTGGATTTGCCTCACGGGGTGCTGGAATGTCATATACTTTAGCATGAACTGTTCTGGTTTGTAACTTCTTGGAAATTCCATATGAAGAGTGCAACTTAACAGTGTTGCGTCCCGTTTTGCATTTCAATTTAGATGCAATCGGTTTATTTTTTCTACCTGCCTTTATGGTCTTGGTCAAGCCATTCTCCACAGACTCATGGTCCTTTTGAGTGACAGCTAATACCAAGGGTCCCTCTGTAACAGATTGCAGTGACCTCACACCATTACAGTCTACAGATTTCTTAGAAGAGGATTTGGTGGCATTATTTTTAACAGCAGCACTGTTGCTGTCTTTTGAGTCTTCAGGTGTGTCGTTAGTGTTTGGTTTTGGAGTTGCATCATGATTGGATACTGGTGCTGTGTTATTACTGTGTATGTGGTTGTTATCACTGATTTTACTTTCTTCATTAAATGTCGTTGAATTTATTTTCTTTGATTTCTTTTGTACTTTGGATTCTTTCACTTGCCTGGCATGTAACTGGGTGTCTTGTGGTGAAACAGGGTTATCCACTATTTTTGTGGAAGTAGCAGGAACCATCTTTGTTGCTCTAGATAGCTTTGAGTTTCTGCTCATTTGCTTTGTGCTTGTTATGGGATTCTTTTTTCTTTTGCTTGTTTTTGTCAATTCTGTTAACATCTTTGGTATGGTGTTTTTACTTGCAGATATCATGTCCATTGACTTTGTTGGAGGTCCAGTTTCTTGGTGCTTAAAGTCATCACCTCTGTCATCAACAGAATTTGTTGTTATATTAACTGTGTTACTTTCAGAGGTATTTGAAGAAATACATTTCAGTGTATCTTGGGTTTTCTGGGTCTCTGATCTTTCACATTCCACAGGAGGCTGGTTAGAGCTTTTCACCTTTGACATTTCCTTGGTCTCTGACTCCCATCCCTGAGTGATAACTAAGAGCTTTGCCATTTTCACAAGCGTTTTCTTCTTGAAACGTCGCCCAGGTTTGCGCTTCTGCTCCTGTTGCATTTGGTGGAGAACAGAGCAAAAGGTAATTTTCTCCTCCTGGTTCTCTACAATTGAAAGGGTCTGGTGGGATGTGCTGACATCACCTTGCTCATCCACCTCTGGTCTTGAGGTGACTGCTTGGTCATTAGGGGGATGCTGGAACCGAGGTTGCCAAGTTTCAAGGACTGTATTGGAGTATGTGGGATCTCCTTTCTTATGACTGCTCAAGCACAAAGAAGCCACTGCGCCACCCTCAAAAGCAGCAGCTTCTTCATGTGTCTTCATACCTAAATAATCTCTGCAGCCTAAAGTGTCTTTTTTCTCACCACTTACATAGACAGGGTCTGAAAAAGAGGACGATCTGTTTTGCATGTCCTCTGTGGCTGGTTTCTCTATAACAGCTTCTTCCAGGACCGTGGTGTTTGACAGACCGTGGATGTCCGATGAAGGACCATGTTTATCAGCAATCCTCCCCGCCTTGCTCCGTTGTGAGCTATGGAACCTGTTCACTTCAACCACTTCACTTTGCTGTGAAATGAAAAGTAAAAATAAAGCTACATCAAAATGTATGGTTGACAAGACCCCACAGACTACTGCTGTTATTTAATTTTGGATGACCCACCTCAGGTTTCGTAATTTGTTGGTGTGGAATAAATGTTCTGGAGGCCTCTTGATCTATGGACAGAATGTGGCCTTCTCTTCCATCTTCCCTCACATCTGTCCTTAGTCCTTTCTCATGGAGGATCTCCCGTGAGTCAGTCAGAGCCAAAGAGAGATCTAATCTGCCACTCTCACCATTACTATCCCATTTATCCGCCATATCGTCAAAAGCTTAGAAGACAAGATGTCTACCTAAAAAAAAAAACAGAAGAGAGAAGCGCAAGACTAGTAGCCTGTATAATCCAAAGTATTTGTGATTGCAAAAACAAACTGCGCATTATTAGAATCTAATTAATCAATTGATGTCAATAAGCGAACAGTAGGCTATTCATAGTATTCTCATGATGTTTGTTGCCATACAGTATGTTGCTGTGCCACAGCTCGTTGGCCATGGTTGTCAATGAATGATCATCGCCAGCTATTTGATTACAATCACCTGTTTGTGACAAAGATGTCTGTCACAAAGTAACGTGGTGTTTCCAAAAATGTATCAAGGTATTTCCATAATTTTTTGGTCAATACGATAATGGTGGTGATCACAGTATTATTTAAGTACAAAAATGGTACCATGGCAATATATAACTTTTACCATGGCATAATATTTCTACAATGGCCAGTACCATGGTAAAACTGAAATTACCATCAAACTACTACCATGATACTTTTCATAAGACATGGAATGAAAAGAAATTGCTAAGCACTAAACTAATCATTATTTTGAAATAACAATGGCCACTGAAAACTTTGCCTGATTTGGTATCATTTTAGCTTATCACACAAATAATTAAAAGATTATAGAATCTATAATAATGGTATACTTATGACACACACTTGCTGTGTGGCTCAATCGGTTATGCAATAAATGCTTGATATGATAACATATTTTAGATCAGCCTGGCTTGGTAATGTGATCTATAGGATTTTCATTCCTAAAAGATAACGTTAAACGCATGCAAAATGAAATAGGCTAATTTGATTGGGGGATTTGGAGAAATGAGTCAAATGAATGAAAAAGCGATTACATCACATAACAATTCTGACCAATGTCATAGTCCAACAACAGCAACGCCACATTCTGCACAACACACTTACCCTGGAATGAGCGCGTGGGGAGAAATTCATAATCATTAAAACCCTCGTTATTTCTCACATTATTCATCTGGGGAAATTGGCTGTGTATCGGGTCATGCGTACACATTTCGTTTCGATCGTTGAATGTAGTAATAGCCATGTCACGATTAGCTACAGCTATCGCAAACTATTATTTGATTTTAGAAACCCTTTGCCGCAAACTTACAACCAAAGATCCCACCGCACAATTTCGTGTAAGGTTTGTGTCTGTGTAGACGTTACTTACCACGTGAAACATTAATAATTAGATATTCTATTATTCTCAATATATCCATTGTCATCTAGGGGATGTGGACAAAAGTCGCTTACTTGTCAAGTGTTGTGTATCGTGGTTAGATTTGCATGCTTCCAGTGTTGTTTTCCAGCAAAAGCAGCAGGGACGGACCGGAAACTGGTGTGGGACCACTTGGTTGTGAGCGCTTTCTGCGCCTTCACGCCTCCCTTCGGGTCGAACTGGGCAACTGAACGGAGTGATACGAGTTCCCACTGGGTTCTCACCTCTACTCATCTAAGAATCCTTTGATGATACATATTTACTACTACTATCATTTACATAGATACGGATACTTACATTTTTATTTTTTAACAACTGACAAACGTTTTCCTCTATGTTAACTGAAAATATGTTCATGTGATTTGCTGTTGTAGCCTATTTTGTGAATATTTTATATTTTCCTACCCTTTAGTAATGTATCAGTAATGCACATAGCGCCATGAAAAACGGCAATCAACATTTTATTTCAAGACCATAAACCCACACATTTTTCCCTCATTCAAAACAATTTGAATATGCAGGCCATCATGACCAAAATATATCCATTTGAAATGGTTTGGTTTGACTTCACAGAGCCACTCTGGATTTTTAACAGCATCATCAAAAGCATAGCCTAGTTCCCAGCCTCTAAATCTGTCATCCCAGACCCACTTCTGATAATCTCTTATTAGAGTGGCTCTCAAACATTTTCATATCAAGGACCCCAAATTGATACGCACATTGATACCCCCATCTGAGACATTTGTTGTTGTTAGATATGATTTAGTTGAGAATCCCATAAATGTCTGTAGGTGTGGAGATAACAGAGGAGAGTGAAACCTATCAGAATAGTCATAGGCCTACATTCTCTCATTGTGCTAACTTCTAGTGAAGAAACTATTAGTGACATTAAAATTCCGCAATTTCTGGGGACCCCCTGGAACACCCTAAAGGACCCCTGGGGTCCAAACTGTACCCCACTTTGTAAACCACTGTCTTATTAGATGAAGACAGGAAATCATATTTTGGTATTCAGTAATTCCAGTTTAGTTTTGATCCAACCAATCAGGGATTATTGTTAGGATGTAGAAACAAAATGATCTGATTCAATTCTTCACATCTTTTTCTGCACATTTGTTTGTCAACCTAACCCTTACTTTAAAGGTAGCATCTGTAATGCAGTCAAACAATGACCTCTAGGCAAAAGAGCCCTGGCTTGGTGTTGCACATTGTTTAAATTTTTTGTTTTGGTCTGATGTGAGAAATTCACAGTATAGTAAGTTACTATATAGCCCCGGCCGCTGGGGTAAGCATTTTCTACCCAGATTCACCATCCCACTGGGGAATGAGGGGCTTTCCACCCACATTTCCTATCTGGTCAGGGAATATGCAGTTTCACAGGTAACCTGGCCTATCAGCTGTTTCACAATTCTGGAGGACCATGGTTTTGTTTTGGAGGTGGGTAAACCGTTTGCCTGTATGTTGTGGTGTGGCTTAAAAAATGTTTGGTTTCATGACCCTGTTTCTGCTATTTGCTGCCTGCCTAAAGCTTCCCAGTTCGCTCGGAACCCTGCTAGAACTCCAATCACGGGACTCGATAAGTAAGCTAATAGCTTTGCTTCGACTGTGCTACTGGTAAGTATTTCATACAATTTCATGTCCAAAAATCCTAACTATCCCTTTAATATACACATTCACCGTGTAATTGGCAAATGTACAGATTTCCCAGGAAATGTGTGTAATCACAGTTTTCCTACATTTACTGTAATATATTTATTAAATACGAAGGGCATCGAACAAGACCAGGATCTGTGAAACCAAACCAATCACTATAAAGAAAACTTGTGACAGTACAAGTTATTAAAATGTAAAAAAAAAATAAATAAATAAATAAATAAAGTTAGACCTTCACAGCTACACAGATATCAAAGTTTAGAGAAAAAGTCAAAAGTTGAATTACTATGGCAACTTTATAACAGCTGAGCTAACAAAACTGTCAGAAGTCAAAGGTACATCTTTAGGATGTCTTCACGTCAGGGCTGACTGTAGGTTATAGTTGAGTACAGGGTACAGGAGCCTACAGTAGGCCTTTCATTCAGTCAAGGAATGCAGCTGACAAAGGTGAGAGTCCGACCTACACATCTAAGGAATGGTAACTGATCGTACATTCAAAGCTTTGGCAATTGAGGCAAAAACAAATTATGAAGACATCTTCAACTGTGAAATGGCATCAGGATTAAAACTCATGACAGCACATCATACAAAAACAGATTTTGATATTATCC
>OMKL01051675.1:0-16097 GCA_900302295.1 Parasudis fraserbrunneri
AGAACTATAGGACGAGAGAGAGAGAGAGATGGAGAGACTTGAGCCCACTGTAGGACTAGAGAGGGAGAGAGAGAGTGAGAGAGACTTTAGCCCACTGTAGGACTAGAGAGAGAGAGAGAGAGAGAGAGACTTTAGCCCACTGTAGGACTAGAGAGGGAGAGAGAGAGTGAGAGAGACTTTAGCCCACTGTAGGAGTAGAGAGAGACTTGAGCCCACTATAGGACTAGAGAGAGGGAGAGAGACTTGAGCCCACTGTAGGACTAGAGAGAGACTTGAGCCCACTATAGGACTAGAGAGAGAGGGAGAGAGACTTGAGACCACTATAGGACTAGAGAGAGAGAGAGAGAGAGAGAGAGAGAGACTTGAGCCCACTGTAGGACAAGAGAGAGAGAGAGAGAGAGAGACTTGAGCCATTCTCTTACCCTTTTTCAGCCCGCGTTATACCAAATGATACAGCAAGTTGTGGGGTTTCTGGAGATATAAGGCATTATAATCTACCTCACCCAGAATCATGATAGGAAGTGAATGGAAATATCATATTTTTAGGGGAATTTGCGTATCAGCCACTGTGCCAAACTGAACAAGCAGTTCCACTAGAAAAGAACCATTCACATGTTTGGCTTCACCAACAACACGCACAGGACACAAGAAAACATTTAAGATGATTTATTGAAACCTTTTTTTATTCTTAGCCATGTGTTGATGCTTAGCCATGTGCTATTGTCTCCATGCAGATACAATGTGTAAACCTGAATGGATTTTGTAGTAGCACTGTGTCAAAGTGCATGAATTCCTGAGAATTGCGTTTTAAGTGAAGTTAAGTAGTGTGCTGCTGACACAGGCCTGTTAGCGCTGTTATTATGTGTCAGCCTATGAGTGCATGTTATCTCCTTGTGGGGAGAGAGAGAAAATGAGAGAAGAAACATTCCTAATCGTCAAAAGAAATGTGTCAGTAAGCGCATGATAAACGTGGTAGAACTTGAGTTAGAAGTGTACGTGCGTAAAAGTAGAAAGGGGAAGATATATCAGAGGCTGATACTCTGCATAACGGGGATAGTGAGGAGAGCGTTATTGGTTCCACCTTCCTCCTGAAATTGCCTTGTTCAACCTCAATTATTTGGTTAATCAACATTTTCAAACCGGTTTAATATTAAGCCAAACACCGGACTGGACCGATAATACAGAATCTTACCACTAGGTGTCGCTGTCGTGCCGTGACTGAGGCACCACAATCAGGACAACTGAGTGACTGACGCATCGTATTTTTATTTCTCACTCATAACAACCATTCAGTATAACTGTTCTTCCTCTAAAATAAGACTTCGGCCCAGTGCAACTTGAGAATATATCAAAATGTTATGACCATAACAATAAAATATGAATAAATAGGCCTCAGTAAATAACAAAATTGGCTACACAACGGCATAAACGGACATCGGCCATGTGCAGCTTAAGAAACTGTTTATAAAGAGCAAAAATATCAATCGATAATAATTTGAAAAAAAATATAGGCCTCAATAAAGAACAATTTACAACGGTATAAAGCGGTAGCCTAGCTACTCAAACAGTGCAATCAAAATGTAAAATGTAAACAAACTGGAAACATCAACAAGTGAGAGAGGGATGTGGGCGTCGGTCATTATTCTGAACGCGCCGGATGGCGGTGCTCTGCTCCAGAACTCGCTCAATAATGAGCCCCAACGAGTTGCACAATCCTGTTGGGTGATAATAATAAATGAGTAATAGGCCGAGGCCATAGTTTAGGTCTAATTGGAATAGGCTGAACATCAATATCGTCATTGCGGGTTCAATCAAGTTTATTATGCACCCATTATGCACGTATATAAACAATGCAGTGGAATGCATGTGCCCTGGCTCTCTTGGCTAGCTTACACAATAAATAAATAAATACATCAATAAATAAATAAATGGACAACACAAGACTTACAAGAATCAAGGCCATCCCATGTGTGTGTGTTTATTGATGATTGCATGAACGTGATGGCTTAGCGTAATTAGAGGGCGCTCCGGTAGACCAAGCTCTTGCTGTGATCGTCTCTGGTTGATGAAATGATGACATCAATACTTGACCACATGTCTGTCGTCATGGCCCCCCGAGATCAAAACCCGAACCTCGTTCCTCGGTCTGTTAGTATTGTACATCTCAGGCAATACTTCAGACGGTCGCGTGTCCTGAGCCGTGTTTACACGTCGCCTCATCTGTGTTTTTCGGGCTCACCTCTTTCATCGGCTTCGAATTCAAAATGTTGGCATGTTGGCACAGTTTTTGTTTCTTGTTCTTTGTCACTAACTTCTCTGCCATGTCTCAGCTCGTCACCCCAAAAAACACATGAACTCTCTAGTAAACAACACACCGTGCGCATTCCCCCACCCACTTTTGATTGGTCTACTGAAATTCGATCTCCTTGTTGCCGGCCTTGGAGTCTGCACTAAATTTCGCTAGGCCTGGCAATCCTTATTTAAATTTGTTTTGCTCTCTGACAGACAAACATAATATTATGTTAATCACGTTGTCATGCTGCTTATTACGAATGCAATACAAGTTGGATTTAGTGCCGTCGGCACAGGTTGCTGATGTAGGCTGCTTTTAAGTCTCATAGTGACAAATGACAGTTTAGTCGGTCAGCAGAAAATCAAACCGGTTTAAGCTCGTACACCGGACCGGACCGGCAAAACCGGAAAACCGGCCCGGCCCAACCCTAATGTCTGGTGGATTTGTTGCCACGGAAACCAAGGTGCAAGGTGAAAGGTGCTGCAAGGTGAAATAATGATCTTTTAAGTGTTGCGCACCAGCTATCCATGTTGGCACAGTGAGCATTGACTTAATTGCTCACTGTTGTGGAAAAATGATTTAAAAAAAAGAATAATAAAATAAAATAAAATAACAAAATTTTGTGGTTAATGACAGTTGCAATTTGGTACCACTTGGATAGGAGGTGAACACACTTTTATATATTTTTTTTATTAACTATAATAATTTTTTTAACATTCCAGGATGAGAACTATACCAGATGGATTACTGAGGAGTTTGACCGTAGTAGCAGTGGCGTAATGAACAGTAGTCTGAGGCTCAGAGATGATGTCATAGCCACCACGTGGAAGGACGGTCCTTATCTGCTGGTCGTCAAGATAACGTCAAACAAACAAGAGGCCAACTGGAATTTAACAGGTGAGACGAACTTGGTGTTTTTCCCGGGTTATTTGTGGTAGTGGCATGCCAGAGTAACCTGACCCGCCAGATGGTTCTGTTACACAGAACCATCTGGGAACTCTTCCTTTGAAACTGCACTTTAAAAAATACTTGGCAGAGTATCTTTGCCCGTAGCCGCCAGTAGTTCCTCAAAGGACGCCGATTGGTCCGAACCACTGTGGTTCAGGCACAAGCGCATAACCTGAAGCCTGACGAGATGGATTCTCGCGTGATCTCGTGAAGCCAGCTGCCGTGCAAGGTTAATGCCAGAGAGCACAACACTAGAAAGCACTGTGCCACATGCAACACATTGTTGATTTGTCATTGCATCAGCTTGGGAAATCTATTTGTGGTGGGCGTATCTGATATCGTGGTTGACTGTCACAAATAAAACTATTCAAAACATTTGGAATATGTAACTTAATATCAATATCCACTATAATTCTAATTAAGACAATCTATATGGTAATTGTAAAACTTTCATTATGCTCTGCTCGCATTTTAATGTTGTACTTAATATTCAGTCTTCAATATTAAATATGAATTCCTGTTTTGTTTTGTCCAGTTGATGTCAAAATGAAAGGCACCCATGGCTTCATTTCCATCACTGAATGGCCACTCATGATTGTGAGTATATGTTGGAAATTGTAGATTCATTAAATGTCATATCAGTAAGATATATGATTTTTTTGTAATGAGAATCATTTGAACAAATTATTATTTTCTTTTTTTGGAGGTAGAACCTGCACACCAAGGTATAATCTATAGGACAACGTTTCGATCCATGATGGATCTTTGACCTGATGAAGAAGTGCAGCTTATACCTTGTGCGCAGGTTTTAACTTCAAATCATGTTCTTCACTGAACCCAGCACCCACTGGGTGTGTATAGCTAATCTTTCACAATGCACCATGCGAACGCAAACCGTGTTACATCTTCGTGGAATAAGCACGTAATTGAACGGTCGAGTCTAAAGGGTCGTCACATTAAGGTCTGCAACAGTGTGGACCGTTTAGACTCAACCATTAACATCACGTGTTTGTTCCATGAGATTGAACTTCGTTTGAGTCTACTGTACGTGGTTCTCATTCCAAACAGTCAACTATCTGTTGGCAGAGAGGACATGAATCTATGGAGTTTCAGAGGAAACACCACTTGGTCGGCCCGCAACTTTGCCGCTAGATGGCCGCAAAAAAAACAATGGCTACGGTGTTCTGTTTGAAGCACAAGAAAGCGTAGGAATGGGTGGTGCCCTGTAGCCTCTGTGTGTGCTGTCCCTGTAGTTCTACATGGTGATGTGTGTGGTGTACATCCTGTACGCCATGCTGTGGTTCATCTGGGCCGCCTGCTACTGGAAGGACCTGCTGCGGATCCAGTTCTGGATAGCTGGGGTCATCTTCCTGGGCATGGTGGAGAAAGCGGTCTTCTGCGCCGAGTACGAGAACACCAATACCGTCGGTTCCGCCTGTAAGTGACTCCGCCGACAGGCTTTTTCCTAAAACCCAGGGAAAGCCATGTCTCCTGTCATTATCCCTCAGTGTTCCAGGGCTGGATTTTTATTTTATTTTTATGTGAATGCTATGTTCTGTTTCTGTCATTTTAAGCTCCGGGATTGCTGATCTTTGCAGAGTTGGTCTCTGCCCTCAAGAGGACCTTGGCTCGATTGCTTGTCATCATCGTCAGTCTGGGCTATGGGATCGTGAAGTACGTAATCTTGCAACATGTCTACACATTTAACGCATTCAGACAAAGAAACATATAATGTTAACAGTGTTTTGAAAAGTCATTTCACTTAGAGTTGTGCAGTCAAATCAAAACATTTGGAGTGTGATTGTTCACCTCAAAGTACACAACCTTCCCTGAATGTAGCTACCTAATACTCCACTTTAGTCTTAAAGGGGCACTTCACTGAAAAACAATGCTGCTTTATTTTGCACATGATCTCACACATATCCCAGAGCTCTAAACAGTTATTTACATACTTATGTAGTTTGAATATGTCCTCCAGACACTGAATCCTTGTGTTGTGTTAATTACAGCTCAGTTAAATGATGTAGATGAAAAAATGTCAATCTCTATTGCAATCCCTATCACAATTTCTTCATCTACAGCATTTCATTGAGCTGTAATTAACGCAACGCAAGGATTCCGTGTCTTCCGATGACATCACTGGAGAGCATATTAAAACTCTTTTAACTCTCAGTAACTATCAGACTAAATGAATGTGTGTGAAACTGTTTCGAGTTGTGGGATATGTGTGAAAACAAATCAGCATTGTTTTTCGGTGAAATGCACCTTTAAGGTAACAAAATTTTAATAGCTCAATCTTACGGTTCCTCTTAGGGTTTACTTTGTTCTGAAAAGCTTCAAAGAGGCTCATCTAAACACAGTGTGTACTTTTTATTTCGTACGTGTACACGTTCCTCTGCAGGCCTCGGCTGGGGACGGTCATGCACCGGGTGGTGGGCCTGGGCGTCCTGTACTTTGCCTTCGCCAGCATCGAGGGAGTTCTGAGGATCACAGGGGTGAGGGGTGTTTTATCTGTCTCATAAAGTTTGTTATACACACTCAACCGTCCACACAGAAAACGAACCTGTTCTGTTGGATCCATATGGTGTTTGACAGTTTCCACTTGTTTAATGTCTTGTAACCTTTTTAAGACTCATCTCGACCTATTTAACGAGTTTGATTAAAGTTAGAACGCAAGTAATGCACAAGTAGTAGGGATGACACCGCAATGCACAACCATCAAGGATAATGCCACAGAAACGTCAGGCTTATTTCCGCTGTGTTATTAGATATCTGGATGTGTTCGTTTGGAAAAGTCCTGTGGTTTTGAGCACGCTTACGGTTTTAATTGTTGGGATTTTAAATTGAGGCAGTAGTTTATAGTACTTCCAGATCACAGATGTGCGTTTTTCTTTTCTTTTGACGTGTTCTTTTAACTGAAGGGTCGGGACAATGGCCCAGCCCTCATTACCGCCATTGTTCTGGCTGTATTCGACTCCTGCTGCGTCTGGTTCATATCCTTACAGTGGACACCCCCCAAAACATCACATCAGCAGCCAAATCAATCTTCCCAGCAGGTTTAATCGTGTATTATGATTCCACAATAACATAATCAAGCTCAAATGATGTTTGGGTCTCTCTTGATTCAGATTCTTTCAGCTGTGTCCTTTCTAGGGATGTCCCAATCAGGTTTTTTGCCCCTGGTCCCCGATCTGAGTAATTTAATATTGAGTATCTGCCGATACCGAGTCCCGATCTGATATTTGTATTTTCCTAGATAATACAGCTGCACAGTGCACACTTTGTATGTATAGTTACACAATATTATTATACTTTAATATATAGTATATTAAAGCTAGTAAAAACCAATTAAATATAGGTAAGATATGCTTGGTAATTGAATAGTTCTGCTTAAAGAAAAAGATAGCCTACATCACAGCTTTCCCTTAATGGTTTTAATTAATTTTTTAACAAAAAAGGATCAGAATTTGATCGGGCTTAATATAGCCGATACCGATCAATACAGATCAATTAAAATATGCTGTGATCAGCTCAGATTCCGATGTGTCCGATCCGGTTGGGACATCCCTAGTCCTTTCACTTCGGATGATCCTTTTTTTTCTGGTGGAGGTCTTTCCGTCTTTCTCTCTCTCTCTTTCAATGCTGCTTCTAGGTCTCTCTCTGGTACTTTTCAAACATCTCTTAGTCTCTTTCTGTTTTCTCGTGTCTTCTGGTCTCTCTCTTGGTCTCTCAGGCGAAAGACTCTGACCTGGCCCTGCTGGCCAATATTCCCCTGGCTCTGCTTGACTCCTCACTCTGCTGGTGGATATCCTTTCGGTGTACCTGTCCTGGGAGCTCTTAACTGTCCTGTCCTGGGGCTCCTCTGTCCCTCACCTTCCTCCAATAACGGGCCCTGCATTAGGGATGCACCGATAACCACTGGTTCACCGCTGGTACCGGTTCTGAGTGCTAAACTTTTAAGTATCATCCGATACCATGTTTTGATCCATGAGTTTTACTGAACAGTATCGACTTGGACCATTCATTTTGCGGTCACTGGACAAAAATTTAGATACCTTCCATTTTCTCCATTTGAAACATCTAACATCTTTCTATTTGTCAAAAATGTTGAAAATCAAGTGGGGTTTTTTTGTGTCATTTTCGAACATGTAACACATGGCTCTGTCTTGGTATCAGGTTTTAGTATTGGGGAAATTCTCTCAATACCCAACGTTGATTATCCCTATTTTAGCCTGGTATCGACCCGATATCCGTATTGGTGCATCCCTAGCTGATACCGATTCCAAGTGCAAAACTAATAGTCCAGGTCCAATCCATTACCTTTAATGAATTGTAGGGACTGATATCATTAGTTTGGGGATCACCGGACATGATTGAGATATAATCTATAATCTCCATTAGAGAGATCTAACCTCTTTCTATGTGTGAAAAAGGCAGAAAATCAAATTGCTTTACCTTGATTTCTGATGAATCTTGGTATCGGACTGGGGAATTTCTCAAAATTCGGACACTACTATTTCAGTCTAGTATGGGCCCCATATCCAACACCAGCTTGGGTATCAGTGCTCTGCATACCTTCTCTGCATACTTACCCATCACATCTTACAGGTGCTCCTGCTGAAGGCTTAAAGTAGAGGGCACTGAGCGTGACACCTCAGATAATTATGACGACCATAGTTGTTTTTAATCTACTGGTTATACGTGGGCTGTTGGTCACTGCCTTGTTTTTACCTTGACCGCTACCAACATATTCGTCAGCCTGGCACAAACAATAAAGACACTGAAGCTGAGGAGAAACCCCGTCAAGTTGTCTCTCTACAGACACTTCACAAACACTCTCATCTTTGCCGTCATAGGTGAGTGACATGCCTATTGTAATTAGATTTTTTAAACAATTGTCCGTTTTGTCAATGATTGACCTTGACTTTTTTTTTTTTTATGCATATTTTTCTCCACCAGGCCCTTGTCACCGTTTAGCATGCTACCCTCAAGTTAGCGCCCAAGCTAGTACCCACTGGTTTCAGAGGGGAATGCTAACTGTGCAAACAAGTGGTTTTCAGGGCACTAAAGGACCAATATAGAAACCTTTCCCTCTTTGTTAAAGTGATAAATATCTGTGAAGACAAATAACAGACTGAATTCTAAATTATTCAATTAATAACTTTGATTGTCCTTGATTCTTCATGTCTTCTGTTTGCCCTTTTCATGAAACTCATGGGTAGGGAAGATCCTGTTTCAAGGGGACATATTATGGAAAACGGGTTTTCATAATAATGGGTTGTCAGGCCAGGATTTGAAGTCTTCAGATTAACAAGCCTAAACAAGCTGTTCAGAATTGCTTATCCCTTGATGATGTAACATTGGGATGAATTGGCTTTGATCAATCAATTAGCTGCCCTTTTTGGAGCCAGGAACACTGCTTACCTAATGTAGTGCCCAGTTTGTAAAGGTTTTTTACTCCTGGGTTTGGGGTAGCCAGGCAGGGAAGGAAATTATTAATAAAAGATGTGGTGTGTGCTACACCCACCAAAAACAGTGTGTTCAATACAAGGGAAGAAAAATAAATAAATAATTAAAATTAGATTTAGACTAATTTTTTTTGCGAAAAACGTATCAAACATGTTCCACAGATTCAAGGAAGTTGTATAAAATTGTTGAAAAGATGCATAATATGTCCCCTTTTAAAGTCCCTTAAACTGCACAGTGCAGCACACAAGGAGAAGGCATTTAAGAGCTCATGAGAAGACTTGTGATTCAGACCTTTTTGTTTCTTCTATCAGCCTCCATTATTTTCATGGTGTGGACAACGAAAAAATTCCGGCTAGCAGACTGTCAGTCAGTGAGTATACTGTATATTGGCACATGTTTTAAAGGCCCAATCTGGATTTGAAGTTTGGCTCCATCTGTTGAGCTACTGTCCCCTCACCATGGCTTTGTTTACATTTAAATGTAGTAAACTGAAGCCTTCTTTTTTTCCTCTGAAATGTTGCACTATTGCCTGAGCCATTGACCCAATGATTATAAGTACATGACACCTAAACATGAGTTTTACATGTATTTTGAAGTTGCACAAGGTTTACTTTTGTGTTGGTAAGCACTGGAGCAAAGTGAACCGATGTTTTGAGTTATGATGGGATTAATCTGAGAAACCCAGAAGCTCTCGCTGCAAAATAGTCTGACAACAGTAAAACAGTGATTTTACAACACAAAATCACAGTGTGCTACACTCCAATCACGGATTGTGCATTTAAGTGAAAGTAATTGAAGTGAGTGTTCCTAATGTGTTCATCATTATTGATTCTTTATGGTTTCCTTTTTTTCTTTCTTTGAAAGGATTGGATAGAGTTGTGGGTAGACGATGCCTTCTGGAGGTTTCTGTTCTCCATTATACTGCTTGTCATCATGTTCTTATGGAGACCATCGGCAAACAACCAAAGGCAAGTTTTGAGCCAGCACTATTGATATTTCAAGCAACGAATATGGTGCGCCGAGTAGTCCTTACTTTGATTAGTCGTGACATGCGACTCGTTGACCTTTTGATATCCTTAGGTATGCCTTCACTCCACTGATGGATGACTCGGACGACGAGGAGATTGAGGAATTCCTCGCCAATTCAAATTTAGGTATGGCAACATTGGAGGAAAACCGTTATCCCTAATCCAAACTGAACACATTGCCCTGGCGTGGTGAACTGAACGTCTTTGTTATGTTGTCTGTCTCATCCTGTTACAGCTGATGGCATAAAATTGAGGGCGAAGAGCGAGACGAATGGCACAATGAAGCCCACGGCTGCTCACCCGGTCAGTGTTCTAACCACCAACTCCACTCTGTTTGTAATGGGTTCAACTCTGCATCATGTAATGGCAGTAATGGGCACTAGAATACTAACTTGGTTTCCTAACTTTGTAAGCATTCATAAAATCTAAACACAAGGACTGGATTCACTTGACCTGCAATTCTGTTAATTCTGGATGTGGATTTTCTTTTAAAATTCAAATATTGAAAAACATTTGTCATGAGAAGGTTGCCATATCCAGCCTATCAAATAATCCTTGAGAATGAACGATCTATCATTAGCAACTGGATTTCTGTTTCTAATGTACATTTTGCACTGACTGACTTGAAACTGAACTGACCCTAAAGGCCTGCACACACCATGACAAAGTAACTCCATGCACCGTGCCTTTTTGTTCAGCTCTTGTTGTTTTTGCTCTAAAAGTTCGGCTTCATCGTGAGTATACCCTCACCTTAACCCTGCTAAGCAGACAGAAGTTGGAATATGCTTCAACAGATGGCAGTGTTAAGTCATTTTTCTCATTTGTCCCGCCTGTCCAGGATGAAGACTTGAAGTGGGTGGAGGATAACATCCCAAGCTCTCTAACAGACGTGTAAGAATCACATCACATTGATTAAAGCCACTAAAGTGTTAACTTACGCAGCGTAACGGAAGATTATAATGCTGTCACGTTTTTTCTCTTTGCTTTCTGTCACTGCAGAGCTCTACCGGTCCTGCTTGACTCAGATGAGGTAGGAATTGTATTACTATGAAATTTTAATGTTAGGTTATAAATGCTGTCGATGGGAAAATGGATAGTCAAACATTATCACATTACTCCTATGAACATGGACAGCTCAGTATAGAGTGTCTCTGTCCAACACCTTTTCTTACATGAATAAAAGAAAATGTATAAAGATGGTTTAAGAAAAATATTACAAAATTTTTGATTTTTGTATATTATCTTCCAGGAAATCATGACCACAAAGTACGAAATGTCAAAGATGGAGTGATGGGAAAGGTTTTCCGACCCACGGTGGTTCTCAGAGGGACATTCCAGCAAAGGAAGAGGGCTGCTGTAGCAATACCTGCCCCTAACTCTGTCACACTCAGTAGGGTAAACCCCAAGGGGTGGGGGCTCTGGCAAGGTGGTCCTGGGGCGCCATTGATTTTTTTCAATAAAGTGATACTCCTATTTAAATGATCGATGGTAGATGGGGCCGACTGGGAACATTTACAGGGTGGTGCTTCATGCCACAGTTATTACTGTACACCGTTTGGGGAGACTCCCTCTCATTTCCTAGATGCCTTGACGGTACTGGTCTCTACTCTGCTTCTCTGACCTGATGGTGGTTGGTGTCACTGTTCAAGCAAAGTCAACTAGCCTCATAACCTTTTCTTATTTTCCACAAAGAGTAAATAAGGATCTGTCTAATCAGCAACCAAACAAAACTCTATTTCCCTGATATACTACGTTTTTGAGCTTTCTTTTCCAAAGACAATACTACATTTTGTGTTCAGTGCTGTATTTATTTGTTTTGCTGGTGTTTTTTTTCCCCACAGTACGAATTAAGAACGTTGGGCCTCATGCACGATCCTTTTCTGTAATGTATCTAAAACATCTTGTAATGTATCTAAAACATCTAAATGGTTTATATTATAGGGATCTCATGCTGATTTTGCAATATGCCACTCTATGAGCAGTGGGTGAGATGGTACTCAGCAGCATCAGTTGCAAATTGCACACTTTGCCTGGTAGGTGATAGATAATATATTAATGAAAAGAAATACGAGGGAGAAGATAGAGCTATAGGTGAAATAATCAAATCTTGTACAGTACTGCATTGATTTGGGCTTTTCAAATTAACACTACAAATGAATCATTAGCTGACGTATGAAAATTGATGTTGAATTTTATGGAGACAGTTTGGCACTACTGACAAAAGAGATTGCATTAAGTCATACATCATGTTTGTGACCTTGAGTGGTCTCAAGCACACATAGGATTTTGCGTAGAAACAAGCAAATCATTACAAAGATCTTTGTCGATTTCTTTCCCTCTTATGCACGTTTTATGACCAAACCTGTGCCTATACTCACAGTTCTTGCATGAGGCCTAATTTGTTTGCTTAAGCTGATAATTGGATACAGTGTTTGAAAGTGTTATTTGGCCTCTTTTTGGAGGTAAAATAGGGTTATTTAAATCTGAGTGACACTACTCAGCTTCCTAATTAAAGTATAGTCTGTCTGTCTGCCTGTCTGTGTGTGTCTGTGTTTGACTATGCAGGGACACATGATTCATGCAGTTTTGTGTGAATTATAACTCAGTGTTCACCTCAGTGTAGAATTGTAAGATTGCAGTTGGTTTGGGCAGTGATGCTCGTGTTGTGAATTGTGAAGGGGAATGTGTATTGAGGTTTCCCCCCTACCAGTTTTCCATTTCCATTATTTATTTGTGTTTAAAGTGTACTTACAAATTGTAAAAGCCTTTGTTCAGTAATGTTTACTCTTGATATTAATGTGTGCTTTCTTTTTCTCCTTTAGTAGAATTCCAAATAGATTACCAACGTATAAAGTAAATGTAGCACATTCCCGGCTTCTTACTGATTTCCATGCATGCTTTCTTTTCTTTGCTGGCGAAATCACTGCGATGATTTCACAAACAATTTCATAACACTGATGTTTGTCTTAATATATGTGTTGTTGGTTTTTATTATCCGTGAAGATAGCTGGCCTGGCACTAACGCTAGTCAGTGGGGCGTGGAGTTGGAACACTGTTATTGTCTTCAAGGGGGTATTTGTAGAAGCAGAATTACCCACTAAATCGGATAAATAAATTTAAAAAAAAGTGTTGATGCTATGAATAGTTTTCAAATTAAATTTGGATATCAGTTCTTATGGATGACTGATCTATTGTGAACAAGAGTTGTTGTTTTTTGGGAGGGTATTTTCTTTTTATTGTATTGATATGTAAGTAATCAGGTTGAGTAATCCTGCTTCATGACATGATCCCCTACATTTGTAGTCTTCGAGTACAGTAGGTGGTGGGATTGTTTTAATGTCTGTCCAACCATTCCTGCACTATGCAGCACTGTAGAGGATCAAAGCTATTGAGTTATAGCACAAGCTCGTCACCTGGACGCTTTTATAATGTAATTATTATCGTTTCCCTCCGTGTGGTATAAATATAGGGACGCTTACGTGTCAGAGAAACCTGGAATAATTTTGCTTAGGATGGCAAGTATTTTCCTCTGTTATGTAACACCATAGCCACCTGCCTTGGACCTCGTTTATTTTTACAGATGGGTTTTGGCTGATTCCTGTTATTTCCTCATTCCACAGGTGGTGAGGTGTCTACTCTCCTTTTTCAGGGGGGTGCGGTGGGGGTGGGGGTTCGTCTTCAGATCTAGGCTTGAACTTTTCAGACCGGAACAATTTGCCTGGTGTTTTTTTTCCTCCTCCTCTCGATGAAGAGAGTAAAACTTACGTTGAAATGTTTCATGGACAAAGAGGTATATTTGTTCTTTAATCTATGATTTCAATGTTGTTTAATTTAATTGTAAATAAAAACCTTTATTTTACCAAGATGTTCTCGTGCCTTTTGCTATATCATTATTTGCCATCAAATGGCAAGAAATGGCAGAAATTATGTGGTGAATAAGCTACCATGATATATTTTTGACACTATGAAAAAGAGGGAAAACAAAGATCTTTAGCTGAAATGTTCGGAGGAAGTCTTGAGGGGAAAAAGCATGGTTTTCTTAGCCAAGTGTGACTGCATGGTTTCACTCAGACCATTAGCCTTTAATAGGCTTTTAAGGAAAGAATGTTGAAACAACATGTGAAATCTCAAAACAACCCCGCCATATATTTGTCATGTCATGATTACTAAATGTTTTACATGGACTAGAAACTGTTTCAAAGATCAAAAGACCGTTTCCAGGCTCTCTCCCACACAGCAACATAAGCCAGGTTGCTTCTTCAGCCCTTAAAGGGAAAATCCACCCTAAGGTACAATTAACATATATAGCATTTCTATAATACTGTACAGATGTGTTTTGATTTGTGAATATGAACAAGTCTCTCCTTAAAGGGATATTTCACTTTAGTAGAACTTTACAGCAAGTTTCAGCAGTCTTACCTGCAATGTCTACATGTCTACATGTGCATCTACAAGTAAGCCAGTGACCACTGCTGCCCCTGTCCCTGTGCTCCTCATTCACTTCCATTCATTTTGGGGACCTAATCTAAAGATCATACTTCTGAAGTATAAACAAACTGCTGCTGTGCAGATTTCAATAAACCAGACAATTCTGATTCAAAGGTATGTGTTTGTTTTGGCATTTGATGTGTCGTTACAGATTTATTACCTGAAAAATAAAAGCAGATCGGGTCAATTTGTTGAAGGATTGAGTGTGCTGTGTATCCTTGCCTTGTGTGGAATGTTTGGGGAGTGGTTACCATGGTTACGTGCTGTCTTGCTGGAAGAAAGATTCTAAACATTCTGTGCAAAGTTGACAGCTGGTCAAACTGCACCTCAAGTGAAAAATAGTTCCTTTACTGATCATTTGAAAATGGCAACATTAACTCAAAAAAAACCCACAACAGGGACAGATGTGGTCGCTAGCTTACTTATACCAGAGAGACAAGATTCTAGTGGTAATGTCATCAAGAGATAAATCCTGGAGCTGCTCTATAGACAGTGAATAGAATAATATTCCCAGGACACTATGACAGTACCCATATTGGGGCAGTGGTGGCCCCAAGGTTTGAGAAGGAAGGTCACCGGTTCGATCCCACAGACTGGTGGGAAAAATCTGGGCAGGGAAGTGAATGATTAATGCTTTCCCGTCACTCAATACCAACCGCTGAAGAGCCCTTGAGCAAGGCAAGTGCCCTGCTCTGTGGCCAATATGTGTCAGATTGTGGTTGTACTGGGCAGCTCCCAGGTGTGAACGTGTGTGAGTGTGAAGCAGGGCGTTGCTGAAAAAGAGCATCCGTGCTCAGCGGACCTACCCTGGGTAAATAAAGGTAAAAAAATGTATTACATGTTCTGATTCAGAGTTGTAAGCCCTACATTTAAATTGTAATAGCACAAACAAAAATTTGATGAGCCCACAAAGTCAGTCACTTATTTATGGACCAACTCCAAAAAAGTGTCCCTTGATGACATCACAAATTCAAGTCTTGATGCTCTGATTTCCAGCTTAGGTTGGTTATTGTTCGTCACTAAGCACTTTTCATATTGTGGAGAAAGGTGTCTACATTTGTCCTTCAGTTTCCCTGAAATGGCATTGTTAGCATTCCATATTGAAACTATGGGGCACAGCTAGCTCCAAGCTTCCAGTGGCTTTTCAATGACGAATACTAACATTCCATTTTCAGGGAATGTATATTTTCCCCCCAGAATGTGAGAAATGTCAGGTGAGGACAAACAATTAAAATAACAAGAAAACATTCAAGTATCTCTTTAAGTCTGTTGAGTGTACAGGCTATAACTTTCCCAAGTACAGGGTTATGAAATCGGCATAAAGCCACCACGATCCCTTTGTTGCCACAAGCCGGAAAACAAGGCCTTATCATGAGGGGAACGACTGCAGGCTCAGAGCCACATGTGTGAACAAGTGAATAAGTGCATAAGTGAAGTGATGTAGTACCGTAGTAGAAATAACAAGACTAGGTTCCCTAGTATAGCTGGACCCCACACTGTTTTCTTGGTGTGGCTGAGTCTGCATGGTCCTCATTCACAACGCTGATGTCAGTCAGACAGTGACCCATGTGCTACATTGTAGTAGTGAAACTATTAACCCCCCGCAGTATGGTGGTGAAAGGGTTAACCCCTTGCAGTGTGGCGGTGAAAGGGTTAACCCGCTGAGATGTGGTAATGAAAGGGTTAACCCGCTGAGATGCGGCAATGAAAGGGTTAACCCTCTGTAGTGTGGTGGTGAAAGGGTTAAACCCCGTCAAATGCTGACTGTTGCGGTCGAGTCGCCTACCTGTAGACTCTCATAGGCCCTCTCAGAGGTGCCCTGCGGGTCGAGCAAAAAAGTTTGAAAACAATGAGCTCCATTCAGCGATCAG
>OMKL01051679.1:0-16717 GCA_900302295.1 Parasudis fraserbrunneri
GAATCCAAGACAGTAGTATGTATACAGCTATACTAACTGCACTGTACTAATTGTAGCGTCCAAATTTATGAGGCATGGTGTAACATCGGTCAATACATCAGAATAGCGTGAAAGTTCTTTTTCTGGAATGAAACAAATGTGGTATGATTTATTACTATGAATACTATGAATAATGTGATATGCCTATAGGTATATCTTATATACCTTATTATTTTAATTTGTTGAATGAATTAAATCAATCAATCAATCAATCAATCAATCAATCAACCAACCAACCAACAAACCACATTTAGCATTTTAAATTTGAATCACTCCCTTTTGCCAAATGACACAGTTGTATTTTGGAATGTAATTCTTTGCATATCCCTCAGAGAATCATATGCATGTATGCATCATGGGTTAGGGTTAGGGTGTCAGAGGACTGAACCATTTACAGCACCCATGAAGCAGGTAGGGGTTCAGTGCCTTGCTCAAGGTCACTTAGTCAGGGATGGACACATGGGTTGTCATGGGGGACTGAGCCTGTGACCCTCTGGTCACAGAGCATCTCTCTAACCCGATGGCCACCCCTCCACCATTTACAAAATGCTGAAGAGTTTTAAATGTTTTACAAGGGATAACTTATTAGCCAGGCATCTCATGTATAGCGTCATAACCGGTGGGCTTCACTGAAAACTCGCAGTCCATAAACTTTATTAAAGCTTTTGTCTTTGTCTAACCTTATGTTTGAAATGATTATATAAAAGAATATTGATATATAAAATCAATAACATACTCTAGCTCTAGTTTATTGGCACTAGTGTGCTGATCTGTTTTCAACCTCCCCAAATTATTAGTCTTTGGATACTACTGCCATGCATTTTGACTAAAACATATTTTTCCTCTGAATAAAACAGTACGGATTTTGAACAGATGGAAATGCAAGGTAGAACTAAGCAAATACATCACATTTTGTCTCACATTAATCTCAGGCAGTAGTGAACAGCAGTGCATATTCAGATTCATAGTCAAATGGCTTTGAAATCCTCTTCATAACTCTATTATCAAGAAAGACGAACAAAAGAAAAAAAAATTGCTATCAGACTGTGTGTACCACTCACTGGGGCAATCAAAGAGAGAGCTGTATTGTTTTTCCCTGTAATTTACAACAGAGGAAGTAGGAGAATAAAAGAAGCAGTTTCCTCCTGGAAAGAATTTTCTGAAAGCGAGGTAAAAAACCTTGCCTTTGAGTGACCTGTCAATCCGATCTCTTCACAGAGTAGTCGTCATTCACGCTTGGCAGTCTCACATCTAGTGTTAAACGCACTTTTATTGTTTAGGTGTCAAATGAAACAGTGTCACCATTCATTTAAGGGGGAGGGGGGAATAAAGAGGAAATGGTCACATAAAAAAATAGAAAATCAACAATGAAAATGGTAACACGGGGGACAGCTTGGTTCCCGTGGCAACATAGATGTACAGTTGAGAGACAGTGTCCAGATCCAGACGTGTTATGTTTGGTTTTGCACATTTCTCCACAGCCTATATTTAAATCTCAAACGATAAAAGTCCTTTTTTTGTTTGTTTTACTAGCCATGCATACAGTTGACATTTCCACGTGTTGAGTCAGTGTCTTCATAGGAGCCAGCACTTTCCATACAAAATATTTACACTACCATTAATTATTCTTGTTATCATCATCATCATCATCATCATCATCATCATTATCATCGTCATCATTCTCCTCATCCTTGTTACTATTTGTTACTATAAATTTTGAATACTCTGAATACATAAACAATGGGGAAAGGGATGTTTGTAAACTGTAGCCCCCCCCCGTTTCATTACCAGAGGGGAAAAGAAATGGAAAGTAGAGTGACAAAATATTGGCCATGTCTTCGCTCTAAATGTCATTCCATTCCTGAAAAGAAGTCCGTTTCTTGAGATAGTTTTTCTTTTTCTTTTTTTCAAACACTGAGAGGCGGACTTCGCATCCCATCTGAATGAAGCAGTTACAGTAGCTATACAGCACCCTGCTGTCAAGAGAAAAGAAAGTAATAAAAACATCACAGGATATGTGAACTTAACTATTAGATCTCCAAAAGGAGAAAAGTAGGGGACAGACAACAATATTTTTGTACGGATGTTTCGAGAAAGACACTGACTTTTCCCACCACCATTTTCTTTCCATTCCTCTAACAGAAATGGAAAAGGACAGAGAGAAAATGGAGGTGCTTTCAAGTCACCTCTTTGGTTCTGCCTGTCTGTGTGATGAGTACAAAACCCACCCGCCAACCAGTCACTAGACAAAGAAGGTAAGCTGAGAGAAACCTGGTACACTAATCAATTACTCATCAATGTTTAAAAACAAGTGGAGGAATTATCTGATCTGGGGTCTGTGTGTGTACAGTAGCTATTGTTATTGTCATGGCAACTTAAAAATGGTAGAAAGCTCCAACTAGATGTTGCTGTGAGAAAATTGGGTCATAAAACGAAAACAAAATATTAACAAAATCTTTTTTTTTTTTTTTTAAACAAAGCAGATTGCTGTAGAACAACCTAACATGTAGAATGCCAGTTCCAGGAATTCTACATTGACGATGACACAAGATTTTCCTTTTTCTCAACCCAAACGATAAAAAGAACAACAAAAAAACAAAACAAGAGAGTAACATAAGGCGAGTGCACGTTCCTTGTTTTTGTCCAGTTTGTCAATTTCTCTTGCGGCAAATTCCTTTGCATTCCTCATTCAAATCCTATTCATTATTGACGAATCATTATTATTAATTATGTCATGACTGATTTTTATGCACCAAAAGAGTTAGAATCCATCAAGTTCAAACCAATGAGATTGTTAATCTTTCATTTAGTTGGTGTGTGTGTCTGTGTGTGTGTACGTGTGTGTGTGTGTCTATGTATATTTATTGTATATTGCAAGAGGAGCAGCAGGGGTCGTCCTTGTCTGGCTGGGCGGCGTAGTCCATCTGTCGAACGATTTCAGCGAACAGTTCGTCCACCATGGTTTTGCTCTTGGCCGAGGTCTCCATGAAGGGGCAGCCCCACTCCTCGGCCAGCGCCTGGCCTTCGCCGGACGACACCTCCCGCTCACCCTCCAGGTCCACCTTGTTCCCCACCAAGATCACCGGAACCTTCTCGTACCTGGGACGTACACACACACAAAACCATTTTTTTTTAGTAGTGAACCAATATTGGCCCAATACCAACAAAGTAAAAAACCTTTGACAATTTAACAATTATTACAAAAATACTTTGGGTTACCACTGAGGTTAAGGTTAGGGTTAAGATGAGGGTTAGGTTTATAAACAACTTATTAGGTGAAAATATGACGAGTTCAGGTGTTGCAGCTTGGCCAACATGTGATGATCCAATACCAGGCTAAAATACTCACTCTAAGTATCGATTAATGTCACACATACCAAGAACTTAGTAATCACGCAACGCTGCAACCAGTGGTAACCAATTTCATATGAAAATGCCTAATTTCTGTGCAGTGTAGGTACACTATTGGAAAAGCATGATATTACTGTTCCACTGTGACTTGTTTACAAGATCCAGTAATAAGACACCAAATTATTTGTTTTTTTGTAATAAACAACTCCATTGCCATGTACAAAGCAATTGTTGCTATGTTATGGGCAGCCATGTTGGAAGACAGAGAACTACACAAACATTCCATGCGCTGCCTCTATTCACTCACTAATTGCCTCCATACAGTATTATAGCTGTGCGTTTCTGTGCCTGTCTGTTGGTGATCCATCAGTATCTGATGTCAGGCTGATACTAGGGTAAATAGAGTATCAGTATTGGAGAACTCAATCAAAGCAAAGCAACTTCATTTTCTGCCTTCAGACAACAGTCATCTATCCTCCCTGCACATGGAATTACTGCATGCTTAATGCATACAAATACCACAGGCTTAAGGCCTAATTGCGCTAGAGAATGAAAGCTTCTCTGGCATGTAAAGGCATTATCAATAAATCATGCAATCCATAAATAATTTCATTAAAACCTCGTTGTGCATTGTCTTCAAATATTGCTCTCTAAAAGGCCTAGTGATCCAAGTGTAGGGAGGGAGGTAGCTTGGAAACTTGCTATGAAACCACTGGAGCACCCTGTCCCATGTGCTATTCTGATGATGCTATCGCTAACAAGTCTTGGGAATGACCCAGTGGTGAACAGCCCCAGTCCCCCTGAGGCCAAGAAGTAACCACAATCCTGTGAGCTTTGAACTCCCTGCCACGCTGCTTGAGTGGTGGACGCCACTGTGCAATCTGACTATTTCCAGGAGGGCCAGAAAATGCACTCGGTGACATTACAAACTATAGCCTACTGCTTTTTAAGAGGCTCTGAATGTTATAGAGTGTTTCAGCCAACATGCCAGTGCATCGGTTGTGTTGATCAGCATCAAACTGGCAGCGTCAAACATCTCCTGCAGTGCATCCAACACATCTAGATTTGTACACATCAAAGGAAACAACTGAGATAAAAAACAACACAAAGGAAACAGATCTTGTGTAATCTGCACATCATTTGGTAAAGATGCAGGTTGCTATCCCTCTCATGCTTATCTGCAAGTGAGGTGAGTCTGAGAGCTCTATCCATCTGTTGTATAGCACCGTTTGAACCAGCCTCGGCTCGTACCGGCCATGAACCCCAGCTTATAATGTCTCGGCTCATGATGTTCGACAATATCGGATCACAGGAGAAGCATACACCCAGACACCTTCTCAGCATCATTAGAGCTTTCAAAGGTTGGCCCTGCTCGCTGAAATATTCATCCTCCTAAATTATTTATGTTTTTATTTGACAGAAAAAAAAAAGAAAAAAGAAGAAAACCTCACACACACTCGTCCTTGATTGCTATGGTAACAGGTAACAACGAAATAAGTCGAGCTGGTGAGATGGAGAGAGAAATGGTGGAATAAATGACTTAATGCTTCTTTAAGTCAAGGAGCCAGAGCGTCTCACAGGGGCCGAGGGCTGCAGGTTCCAACGCTAAATAAGCTTAAACTGGCAGAGAATAAGGAGCTGACTTTGATCTAAGTCCTGAATATATTATCCCCAGTCAACTTTAATCTCAACCATCCTGTTCCCAGGATCTGTTGGGAAGAACCACTGGGATCTAAGAGCTGATTTCAGAGATCTCTGTAAGCTACCAAGAGTGGAAGAAAGTGCTACAAGCTTTCAGGCTGCTGCTACTACGAGAAACTAGGCTGTAAACTCTCCTTCTCAACTTTGACATATGGCCCGGGCCCACCCAACTAAAGCAAGACTTTTCAATCTGATACCAACATAGTGCATAACTACTGGATATGGTGTTTTTGTGATAACATGCCATTTACTCACTACAGTATGTTCACTCAAATGTAGTTTTAAAAGATGATGACAAGAGGGTCTGACAGCTAAGTTCTTAACACTTCAACAACAAACTTCTTTGTATTATCACAACCAAGGAATTATAATAATCAACAAGCACCAATAATATTGGAGAATATGAAACGATGGTGAACGATACTAGGGCGATACAGAAAATGCAGTCATCGTAAAACGGCAGATAGTTTTTGCTTTCCCTATATATCTTGTTGCTCAATGGTCATAATACTACCTATAACTCCTGCACTGCATTCCTGACTTCAGAAAGACAACATGGCCATGCTTTTCTATTTTGGAACACATCTCTGTGGCAGAATGGAGTATAACCGTACAGTCTTTTCCCACTTTCATTCAGAGGCCTTAATCATAGTTGAGAGTGCAGACTGGAGGGCTAGCCCCTCCCTTTGTGGTTGTTCCCATTACGGAGAAGCCACAGGGGGGCTACAGCATTTAGGGTGGTAATGGTGGCCAAGTCCTGGGCGTCTCTACATTGAACAAGGCTGTGGTGGGGCCTGCTGCCTCCTGCTACCAGAGGCCTGTGGCAGGCCCACCATGCTGCCTCAAACAAGATCCTTATGTGATGTCCCCCTCTGCATGTCGCTGCTCCTTTATAAAACAAGGCATCCTCCACAGAAACCACAGAATGCTATTTTGAGTATCACAATTGTGTCTCACGAATGTACAATATGGATGAATGCCATATTCCTAAAATATGTAAGAAACTAAGGCCGTCCTCGATAAAAATAAATTCTTAGTCGACTGATAGTTATAGGACTTTGTCCACTAAGTTGATTTGAGACGGATCTCTTTAAATCTAGTGCTTACCAGAGACGTGCCGATCGTTTTTATTTAAGTAACTCATTCAGCATGCCCTCCCTCTCAGAAAGAAAACAAACAAACAAACAAACAAAAAAAACAAACAAACAAATAGTGTCTTGCTCGATTAACACAAAATGGACCAATTCATTGACAAAGAGGGGCAGCCGTAATAGAAACAACATCAAGCTTCCATCGTTCTGGTCAGAGGACTGTTCTTTGCTCTAAGACCCAGAGAGCTGTAATAGAAAGTGATTCCTGATTCACTGATGAGCTTCTAGGCCTTGAACACAGTCCATCTTCCTGCTGTCACCGTCACAGCTGCCTGCATCTCAAACCTTAGAAATCACATTAATTCCAAAGAAATCCACATTTACACACCCACGCCCCCCAACACACACAAGAAGACGAAGCTGGCGATCGCAGCAGATGGTATGCTTGCTAGAAGAACAAACTGTTCAGATGTCAAATACAAACACATCATACGCCCTCAGTTATGTTTATTATCATCATCATCGTTATTATTTTTATTTTTTTTACCATAATGTTAGATTTGATGGCTACCTGGCATTCTCGCAGCAGTTGTATAAAGCTCACTCAGCCCTCAAAACAGGAGGAGTGCTGTACAAAAGTAAATGACTTGTCATCTGGCACCAAAGGAGAGGGTCTATAAATAACAAATCTTAATAACAGAGGGGGAAACCTGCAATCTCAGGAGGTGTGAGAGGGCGGCTGCCACAGATACCAAAGCCCCCAGGATCACAGCACTCTGGGTCTGGGCCAAACAGAGGATGATGCAAGGATAGGGGGTGGGCAGGCAGACAGACAGAAGACATGCTGGGGGGTGGCTAAGGAGGCTGCCTGCATCTGTGGTTCCGTTTGTGGTTCGGCGTCGACTTAAGTTGTTGGCTAAATAACAGAAAGTCTTGTGTGGGAGTAGCCTTAAGCAACAACAATGCAGTAACAACCAGGGATACTGATTCTTAGTAATAAACGTTAAGTACCACTCAGTACTGGGCACTGATACAATCCATTACTTTTACTGAAAAATATGGGCTACGACCATTAGTTTGAGGTATTTGAAAATGAATGAGATCTGGTCCATTTCTCTCCATCAGAGATCCAACATCCTTCTGCGCGTGAAAAGGGCTGAAAATCGAGCAGCTTTGTCATGATTTCTGACATGTTACATGTGGCTCATGGTGTTCACTTTTCTAAATGTGGAAATCCTCCAATACAATACCCCATTTCCTATCATATACCTTATTTTAACCTGGAATCAGCCTTAATGTCTGATAGCATCGGTATCTGTATCTGTGTTTCCCTTAAACAGACATAGACTGAAGGACACAGACACAACCTACATGACAGGTGCAGCCTATATAGCCTGTCTGTCAGACTCCATGCATGTACTGGAGCACTCTCACTGCAAACACCCATCCTAGCTCTCCCAGACACACCTTATCTATAATGCATGATGCTTCAACTGATATAGGCCTGGCCGAGGGAGGGAGGGTCCTGGTGGTCCATGAGACCCTGGGTTTATCTGGTCCTGGCCTGCAAGGTGGGGAGTGTGTGTTTGTGTGTGTGTGTCTGTGTTTGTGGGGGGGGGACTCATCCTGTCTGGCGGCCCTGGTTTTGACTCATTCTACTCCAGTGGCTCCTGACCATATAGGACCAGATGGTCCCATGTTGAGATTGGAAAATCCTTTTTGACCTCAGAGCACTTAAAAACACAGGAGGATTTTGTGTTCCCCTGTCATGGTGCTGACTCTTAAAGTCTACACCAGGGGGTTCCCAACCCACCAACCAACCAATTAACCAACCGACCAACCAACCATTTAACCCAACAACCAACCAAT
Source organism: Parasudis fraserbrunneri (assembly GCA_900302295.1). Lineage (NCBI taxonomy): Eukaryota > Metazoa > Chordata > Actinopteri > Aulopiformes > Chlorophthalmidae > Parasudis > Parasudis fraserbrunneri. Next base: position 8,052 of record OMKL01051679.1, read on the forward strand.
TAACCCACCAACCAATCAACCCACCAACAAACCAACCAACCAACAAGGTGACCCCATACAGAGGTCAGAAAGTCTTGTGAACCTCAAAGCAATTTTTTTTTTTTTAATGTACAGATCACAAACTGTACCAAGTATAAACAATGATTAATTCCCCAGAAGGGCAGAAATCAGGCTGCTCTCATGAACTGTTCAGTTATAAACGGTGGCTAGCAAGGCTGCATGGCTTTAACATTTGCCTTTTTTGTAGGCCAAAAGTGCTTTTGCCATTTTAGAATAACAATCAGATATTATTACTGCCAATTGAGTTGATTAAGATCTCATTTACATCTTTTCAACACACAACAAAGTTATGTTGTCATTAACTAAACATTAACTAAACTAAACAAACAACATTTTTTAACATATTGCATTTTTGTATGTGTATAGTTTGAAACAAGAATGAATGTTTGGAGAGCCTGGTCTCTACAACGTAGCCATATTGCGGAGGGGTCTGCAGCTGACTCAGGAGACTGCTTTTAGCTGAGTCAGGGGGTCCAATAAGGTACTGCACAAGCTGAGGACAGTTTCATTAAGAATGGATTTCTGAAAAGGCTTTTTAAAACAGGCTACACTAACAGCAAGTAGGGCTGGCTGCTCAATGTAGAGAGGCTCCAATGGTGGGATCTGCCAAAAGAGAACTCTCGTTATTCAGGACAATGAAGAAGAAAAAACAAACAGCTGAGATAGTACTTTAGAAGTCTATCTCAAGTCTCGTTTGGATCATCTTGTAGCAAGAGGAAATGTAGTCCTTCCCGTTTCCTTCAAATCCCTTGACACTATTCTAAGATCGTGACCGGGGCTATCAAGTGGAGAGGATATATATATGACAGTGTGGTTGACAAACTGTACACACACTGTACAGGCCAGTCACTCCTAGATGAGACGAATTACACCCAGTACACTGTCGTCTCTGTAAGGGCAATTATGCTTTAAAAGACAAAAATTCCTCAGCTTACAAAATCTGCAATGTATAGTGACACGGTATCTAAAATTAGTTTATACCACACTCCTATACAGTGGTGGTAGGCGGAAAAGAGGGAGAGGAGCTAAAATTAGATTGGTCTAATTTATGGGTTTAGTAAATAGAAAACATGGCCTCAGTGACAGAGTCAAGTCAGATCCACTCTCTCTTCATCTCTGGGTCTGTATGAAAATTACAGAGTCACACACCCTTAGGAGCATATCGAGTCTATGAACACCATATTATGTTAATGAAATTGGACAGACTTTTCTATAGTTACCCTTCAGAATCATTGTAGCCAAACATACAGAACAAAGCACTTTAATTTCATTATAAATATTCAATGCAGTGTAACTCAGTTTTATGCTGGTCAATTAACAACATTTGTACAGTTTCAAGGATAGGGACCACTAACATATTAACACAACCATTGTAGTCATGGCAGTGGACAGAACATAAGGTAGCCTGGGAAATCACTGTAGACAAACATACACTTTTGATTTAGTTTTGTCATCAATATTCAATGTATTACTTAGCTTGGTTTCTTCTACAAAACCAATTATCAAAGTTTGAAGGTTACAGCCATGAGAAAGAATTTGACTCTGAACAGTTACATTCTTTTTTCAAGCATTTATGACTTTGCTAGTAAACAGCCTAAAAAGAGTTTTGTGCTTGGCGCAGTTTGTTCCCTTGCTGTTTTTGTAATTACTCTTTGTTTTCCCTCTCATATCATTATCTAAAAGCAACAGCTTAAAAACCCTCTTCACTTTTCAATGGGCCTCTGCAGTGTATGACATATCGTCACTATATAGCTGACACTGTTTGACCGCAATGCCCACTGTGCCATTACATCCAATTGCCCTGCCAACAGAACTTTAATTCTTTTGAAGCAGTAAGATCAGCTTTATGTTACAGCAGCCAGGCTCACCGGGAATCGTTTAATGGTATTGCTTCACTTCCAACATCATTGATAGTGTCAAGGAAACAACACAATGAACTGATTCAAAGACTGCTGGAAATGGATGTGTGGTGCAACAAAAAAACTAGTAGCTGACCATTATTTCAAAATAAAATGTGATGTCAGTTAGTTGCTTTTGTTAATTGAGCAATTAGAAGAGTATTGAACCTTGAGCCTTGTTTCTTTCATGGTTTCCACAATAAGATACAAATCTGATTAGATTGCTGCACTAAGAGGAATGAGGCCACTACTGCACCACCATTTAATGGCCAGGATCCTTTCAACCAATTGGCACATGAACAAGTCCTGTAATGATGACTACATCACTGGAACGCCCTGCAGTACTATTGAATGCTCTGCAATGCTGAAAGGTGTGTGAGGAAGTGCTAGGACACACCAGTATCTGGACACGTCAAGTTTCCTTGCATGCTTGGGGCAAAAACAAGGGGCTGAAGGGGATATGATGCTGCTTGGAGTTCAACCAATCACATGCACTGCTCATCGGTTGAAATCCTCTATGCTGTGGCTCCCAAAGCGGCAAAAGTGGGGCCTCTGGATCCCAAGTGATCCATGAGGGGGGTTCCGTCGTTTAATTTCACCTTTATCTCATCCATCATGAGTTAGTGCAATGAGCGGAGGAATGATTATTTTAATGATTATTTGTCTGTGGCCTATCTGTTTGGGGATTCTTGGTTTAAGAACCCACCATATGAAGATGAGAGAGGCAGGGTGACCTGGTGGTTAGCGAGACCGTCCCGTAACCAGAGGGCCACGGGTTTGATCCCCTATGAAATCAGTGTGCCCAACGCTGTCAAGTGTCCTTGAGCAAGACACTGAACCCCTAACTGCTCTGGGGGTGCCCCAGCTGGCTGATCCTCCCCTCCACCCTCCCTGGTGAAATGCCATGTGTTTCTCAGAGGCATGTGGAGAAGTAAATTCCTAATTACACTGTGTGTATTCCAGCAACAGCCGACAGGAGTGTTCTTAATCCCAAAAAAATTCAAATTAGTACCCCAAGTCTGTGCCATGACCAATAACTGATGAGCAGGAGATACCTAGGGGTCCTGAATGATCAACAAAGACCAGGCCATGACACAGTAATGCCAAGAGGTAGCTTTAATCTCATTCCCTACCCTCCGTTTATCACCTGGCTGCCATGCTGCAGCTATTTGGATGCACCGTCACGTCCTGTGCCAGCCGTCAGAAGGCATCACCTGTGCACTGTTAACTGTTACTGAAGTGAGGAATGACGACAAGGTCCTCCAGTGGGCATGGGTAGGGCAGGAAGGGGAAGGGGTGATCATCTGTACCCACAGCCTCTGAGCCAATGCCCGCTTGTGCCACGAACGACAGACTGATTCGTGCTGACAGGGCTCAGAGTGAGCGCGACACACACCAGTGCCTCTGACCTGGGCAGGTGGCAGTGGAACCAAGCCAGGGCACCAGTGTGTGGTGGTGAGGTAGGGGAGGACAGGGCTATGTGAGCACCGCTGACAACTGCATTTAATCCACAGGTAAAGACCTCGTTGACCATGAGGACACAGGGCTGCTGGACCTATCACACTGCCTGCCAGGTTGCCAGATATGCCAATTTCCAGCCAACTCATCCAATATTCTCATCCCCATGAAGTGTATAGAGTAATGACTGACAGAGGAGGTGGATATTAAGGCAAACAAATCTGGTTACCAGACTATTTCTGATGACTTTCTCTACATGTGAGGGTGTGGTGACTTTGCCTAATTAATGTATTTTCATCAACCTCTTGGGAATAAAATAAATAAGTCAGGTTGCATCATCATAGTATGTCTGACAAACTAATTTACTTCTGCCAGTGGGTATTTGTAGGCCACTCTCTCTTCATGTAGGAAGGGTGGTGGCTTTGACTTATCAATCTTCTTCAACCTCTCAGGACCAAAACAAGGCAAGTCATCTGACATTACTGCTGTCAGAAGAAGCCTAGAATAATATAAAAATCAGTTTGTAGAAGATTCTGTGAGATTATTGTGTTTAGGCAGCAGTATTATATCCAAAACAAATTTCCCCATCAGGACAATTTTGGAAATCTTGAATAGTGTATCTGTAGTGTGAACAAAACGTTGTCTTACTGTGCATATTATTAACATTCAGCTATGAGAAAGAAGGTCTATTTGATTTTAAACACATTAGTGCTGAGTATTCATACCATTGCAGACATCTTGGTAGGCAAACAACAGGTGAGAGCAATCAAATAGCTTAACAGGTGATTATCATTAAATGGCAACCATGGTCAATGAGTTGTGACACTGTGGCATTGCACCGTATTAGTAGGCACATCACCAGAATACTATTAATAGTCTCATTGTCTTGCTGTTTGAGAAGACTCTCTGGGAGCCGTAACAAGGTAAGCTGGGCGATATGGGAACAAATAAACCTGATATTCTGAAGGACATCGATATCGATGTAGCCAGTATGAACAATGTTCATACTGGACTGAATGGCAGTTGGATCTGTGATGCAGTATCAGACCGAAACTGTAATTTTCAACTGACATTCTCAATTGATATTTCAGAAAATTTTGTGAGGAATCTGACTTAATATTTGCTTTTTGTCATTAATTTAGACAACCAAATTGTGTAACAAGATTAATAATATAACTCCCCCCCCCCACACACACACAATATTATAATACAGAATTACAGATGGACAAACAATAAATACTGATACCGTACATTGCATGTCCCTAAGTGGCAACCAAGAATGTCTATAGGAAGTCGTTCATGTCAAATGCATAGACTCTTAAAATCCAGATGAAATATGGCTCTATTTCTTAGTGTCTTTTATTGTCATTGTGTTGTGTACATGTGTACGTTTTGCATCACATGAGGCCCAAGGCTGACAATTCTCCACTTTGTGTGGATGTCGTATTCTGTTTTGAGCAACAGTGGAATCCCACTGAGCATCAGTCACCTCAAGACAGGTAGTCCGGTGCCTGTCAGGAACAGGATAGTGCTGACAGACGGAGAAAAGATCCCTAGAGCACACACAGAGTCTTTACTTTTGATGCAAAATTGGCTAATGCTTCAATGCTGACTGTGTCTTCATTAGTCAAGTCAATTTTGCATTAGAAATAAAGGCATAAACTGTCCATGTGCTCCAGTGATCTTTTCCCTATTCTATTCTAATTTATTCTATTCTATTCTATTGTGTGGATGCCGCCATGGGAAGGAAGATCAGTCTCTGGACCCCCCAGTCTGAGGAATCCCTAATGTAACCTTTTCTGTAAACATTCACTGTAAACACTCCCAACCCAGGAAAACATGGTTCCCATGTACTCCTCTCTAAATAAACTGACACTGGAACTATAAATTGTACATTGTGCACTGGTCATGGCTAGAAGCGAAACAGAAATCAAAGGACTTCCCAAGGCCTCCCATGTCAAAAGAAGGCCCAACTCCATGATTACAAACATAAGCTTAAGTAGGCTAATGGTATTATATGTTGCTATGAGCTCATGAAGCTTAAATTATATAATGTGGATGGAACCATGGGGCTAAATTATAAGTTATTTAGGCCTATGTTGTGTATTGAGAGGTTGGAGTCCTGCCAGGAGAAAATGCATCCTCCGTGACTCCAAAGAGTAACACCAGACTTTGGGAGTCTCTGTGTGTGAGCCACACTTACAGTAACAGTTAACTCACAATTGGGGTACATTCTGTTCGGCAATAGGTCCCTGCACAAGGCCCTTTGTAGTGTATGAAAAAAATCTCTGCCATATTGAGTGTAGTTATGATCCGTAGGGGGCCGACTTTGATCACTGCAAAGGTACCTGCAAACTGGGGGTTCCCACCGTGTGCATGGCTCGGCTACTTCACAAGAATTGTCCCAAAATTCATTGTACCTGAGACATACGGAAACCGATTAAGGTCATAAAACTTAATTTTCCTCTTTGCTAAATTGGCAGCATTACAGCGGATGTTAATGACTATGATTAAGATACTCTAGTACTCACAATAATGATATTGAAATAAACAGACGCTATAGGCTATATGATTGATAATACTGTATCAAACTTGCAGTTTACTGTAAATATACAAGATGCATATAAGATCAACAAGGGGTAAGAAGTTACTCAAGTACAGCACTTAAGTACAATTATGAGTTGTACTTTATTTGACAGTATTTTCATTTTAGGGGAACTTTGTAATTCTACTCTCCTACATTTAGAAGGAAATATCCTACAGTCCTTTTTACTCCCCTACATTTAGGATATATCCTACTGTACTTTTTACTCCACTACATTTAGAAGTACATATTCTACCGTACTTCTTACTTTTTACTCCACTATATTTATCTGAACCTTGTCGTTTCTTGGTACAAACAGGTTTGCCAGACATTTTACAAGACCAGAAGAGCATGACCACTTATCAGGGAAATCCAGTGTGAATAACGGGACTCCCGGAAGCACAGCCGAGTGCCCTTGGCATCAGTTACCTGAACAGGTACCTGAGCAGGGGTTAGGGCTTTGGGATGACCCCTGTGGAATGGAACGTACTCTGGTGTGTGCAGTATGCACACATGTACACACACACGAACACACGCCAAAGGTAACAGGAGGGCTTGGTGCTCACATACCTTTCTCCCTGCGCTCATCTCTCTGTGTCGGAAACACATGTTGACCTCATTCTTTTACCTGGAGTCATAGATTTATGGGAAGGTTATAAAGTCTAAACTGTGCATTTTAGACAACCCTGATTTCATTGACAGACGAGCTAATGAGGCTACATGAGTCCAATTCATCTTCAGGTGAGAATGATCAACAGAAACTGGCAGGCAAATTGCTATTGGGAATGTTTATCACATCACAGCAGCAATATAAATAATACAACATATTGTATGGAGTATTGTGCTTGCGGTGACAGACTACATAGGTTATGTGCATAATTTAAAGAGTGGACAACACTGATAAACAACAAGGCTACTGTTGGTTTAGAAAGGATGTCGTTCTTCTGTTGTGCTTCTTCACCTAGACCTTTCTCAGAGGGCAGAGATGTGCCCATATTGGTATACTGTAGGATGCTGGGCTGATATGAGGCTAAAATAAAGTACTGGATAATTTCCCAAATACTAAAACCTGAGGAGCCACATGTAACCTGTAAGAAATCAATGTAAAGTGACGTGATTTTCTGACTTTTTCCACATGTAAAAGAATGGTAGATCTATCCAATGGAGAATATGGCCAATAAACTGAAAGTCTGTCTATATTTTTCACAAAAGGTACTGGAAAGTTATTGGTTGGTAAGTATAGTACTAGGAATCAGCACTGGCAATCCTCAGTCCATTCTGTTCAGAGGCTAGGGTCTTGTCTCTCTGGTGCGCATCAGATATTACTACATATAGTAGCATGTAATTTATTACATGTTCACTACGGCAGATTCACTGACACCTAGAATGAGTGATGCAACCACTGTCACAGCCCAGTGGATGTCACTTCTCTACTACACATCAACTCTCCAGGAGTCTCCACATAGGAACTAGGCCTCATACACCAGGGATGTAGAGGAGAGTAAACCCACCTAAACTCAGTTTAACCACCGTTATAATCGAGGGTACACCAACCTAAACTCACTTTACCCACCTTTTATTTGACCACTGCTCATGTCAATGAAGGAAACTAACCTTGTCATCAACTGGCCACAGTGCGTACATTTAGAGGATTCTGAGTTTTCTTTAGCTCATCTCTCAGCTGACAAGTCTTTAAAAAAAAAAAAAAAAAGACTGATTGAACATAAATTGGTTACTTGCCAAAGTGGTAAGTGGAATTGGCACTTACTGGCAGCCACAACCAACATTTACCAGCATTTGGCTGGTGACTAGTGTTAAAGTAATGTGCGTAATAGAGATTATGCTTCATAATTACAGTGTTAGTGTAAATGACCACAACAATGACAATGCTGCGAGTAAAACGCGTTTCTGAATGCCTTCATGTGCTATCCCTGGGTAATGAATGTGACTGTAGCCTATTTGTAATAACCCAAATGAAACCAAATCAAACTAGGCCAGTAGGACTGCCCCCTCTTAGTTGATTAATCAGTCAGTTTGGTCTTAGTCGACCAAAGCTTTGTTAGTCAATTTGCCATTTTTTGTTATTTCCCCCCCACCATGCTGAATAGGCTATTTCCTGAAAAATTATAAATACATCTCTGGTAAGTACTAGATTTAATGATAAATACATCTCTGGTAAGCACTAGATTTTATGGTAAATACATCTCTGGTAAGCACTAGATTTAATGGTAAATACATCTCTAGTAAGCACTAGATGTAATGATAAATACATCTCTGGTAAGCACTAGATTTAATAATAAACACACCTCTGGTAAGCACTAGATACAATGATAAATACATCTCTGGTAAGTACTAGATTTAATGATAAATACATCTCTGGTAAGCACTAGATTTAATGATAAATACATCTCTGGTAAGCACTAGATTTAATGATAAATACATCTCTGGTAAGCACTAGATTTAATGATAATACATCTCTGGTAAACACTAGATTTAATGATAAATACATCTCTGGTAAGCACTAGATTTAATGATAAATACATCTCTGGTAAACACTAGATTTAATGATAAATACATCTCTGGTAAGCACTAGATTTAATGATAAATACATCTTTGGTAAGCACTAGATTTAATGATAAATACATCACTAGTAAGCACTAGATTTT